>JBCJKH010010617.1:0-35928 GCA_039877255.1 Loriculus beryllinus | reverse complement strand
GGCTTCCTGTTAAGGCTGAAGAGAATCCCCTAAATCACATGTACATGGGGCATTTCTTAAAACGTGACTCTCTGGAGGAATCACAGCAGATAAACACTTTGCAAGACAATTCTGTCCACTGCTACCTACGCTCCCTTAGTAATCTTACCACTCTTTCATCACATGAAAAGAGCTTAAATAGTCTCAAAACTTACAAGTGCTACACATACCAGATTTGCTGGATGCTTTTGGATTCATTTTCTGTACCCTTCTATGAACACAAAGCTTTTAAAAAATCTTTCACATACACAAAAATGTCAAAATATAATTTTCTTCTTATTTTCTGAACCATATGAGTTTATGAACACCTACCCCTAGTAACTCCAGTACGTGCTGTGCTATGTATTTCTGGTGCCACATAGATGACATGGCTTTCAGAAATGTAGTAGCAACACTAGGAAAGTTGAGGAAACTACCAAACTGTCTTAAAGCAATGAGGGGTAAAATGCACATTATCACGTGTTCAGCAAACCTGGTGAACCAGTGGGAAGATGTTGAATGCTGAGGGACAGGGATGGCTGCACAGAGATAGAAAGGATTTTCCTGGCTTCTCTTCTCTACAGTCTGTCATACAGAGCTGAGAATCTCCAGTATCTCTAAATGGGAATACTTTAATGCATTGACAATACAGCACTGACAAAAGAGCGTGACTCTTCAGTTGTGCAATAAGAAAAAGGGGAGAGGGAAGAAAAGGAAACTGATTTACCAGCACAGACTTTTTAAAAAAATGTATTAAACTTCTGCATGTTACCTATTTCAATTTAATTTCACCGATACTACCGTCCCTTCTCACTGGCCTCTGCCTACTGCTGCCTTGCTTGAAGCAAGGGTCAGAGTTCCCTGCTGAACAACAGTAAAAGTGGTTGCAAATTCCTGAGCTGTTGTCTTACCAGTAACATCACAGCAACAAGGCAAAGAGGGAAGAAAAATAATTTACCATGAATTGGGTTACATTCTCATAAATAATCCTTTAAGTATTTGAACTTTTACTAACTGAGAAACCTCAGGACTGTGGAGAGGCAAAACCTGTGCGCAACAAGAATAATGTTTTGAATGGCTCATTGCTTTTTGGGCTTCTGGCTTGTTCAGTTTAATCAGAAAAGGCATGGCAACCCTGATTCATCTCAATGCTTCAGGTCAAAGAACCGTAAAATAAAACTAAAGGTGGCAAATCAAATAAATGATCAGCAGACCACACAAAAGCAGATGGTATTTCTGATTCAAGTATTTTTCTAGTTTTAATTTGCTTATATTTGTGGAAATAAAATCCTGTTGAGCAAAGAGAATAAACAAAGAACAAAAATAAGAAAGTTATTAGCCAAAAGCTACAGAGCAAATACTGGCATCTTCCCAGCCCATAGGTGAGAATGGAAAATAGCCAGCAATGAAAGGGAGGTAAGGGTGCCTTGGCAGACCCAGATGCTAGAGCTGTGCCAAGTGCAAGCCAAATCCCTCCAAACCCAAGACTTCTGAGGAAAACTTTCTCACAAACAGGAGAAAGACATTTCTCAAATGCCTTTTTTTAATCATCAAGAAAAGAGTCCCTTTTATCTGTTGCTTACTAAGAATGTTGTCTTAGAATAAAGGTATATTTAACAATCTTGATACTCTTTCAAAAGCTTTGTAACAAAAACTTAATAAAAACAAACTACTATCATTTTTTGCTTCTTTTTATCTGTCTTTCTTCTAGCTATGCTTGCAATTCATGCTTTGATACTTCAGGCAATCAATCAAAAGCTGATCATAAAAAGCTGTTAAAAACTAGACTAAAGGCTATCTGAGCTGTTGTCTCCTTTAGAATAACAATTTCTTTTTTTTGCTGTCCTTTGAGAGAAATCCCTTGTGGAATTCTCCCCTGTGCTATACTGCATTTAAATATTATTTCTAATGTCAATTTAAAACAGCTGGGCTCAAACTTGAAAACAGCGTGCCCTCCATGTATTTGGAGCATATTCATCACAACAATCATTCTGCAAATGGGCTTTAATCCCTCCATGCAACAGCACTATTACAAAGCAGTCAAAAAGTGAAATAAAAGAGAAGTAATTGCTAGGTTTCTGATGTATAACATTATTGATTAAATTTCACAAAGCTCTGGGGAGTATCCTTTCAGGAGAAGCAAGTTCAGTCAAGCAAGAACAAAATGAAAAATAAGCATATTTACAATTTGTCAGTTTGTGTGAAACCCAAGTAGGGTTTAAGTAAACTATCAGAGTCTACATTGATGAGTAAAATTGTCAAAGTGAAGTTCTCACAAAGGTTCTCAAATTAGGAAAGCATCTTCCACAAACACATCAAAATTCTGCACCTTATCCCATACAGCTTACATCTCACTTCCATGTGATAACACAAAACCTCAAATTTTTTTACTTGTTTTTCCTCCTGCCATTTTATACAACAAAAACATTTTTTGTTATTTCTCTTTGCTTATTTGTGCAGGCACCACTTTAAATCTGAGCTCTTTCTATAATTTCCTTGCATACTACATAGAAAGGAAAAACACAATATCATTTTTTGTTATTTCTCTGCTTATTTGTGCTGGCACCACTTTAAATCTGAGCTCTTCCTATAACTTTCTTGCACACTACATAGAAAGCAAAAAGACATTTTTTTCAGGAGCATTAACTAGCTTCTGATGATTACTGGACAGTTGCTTGTTTTATGCCTATTTTTTCAATTAATATATTATTAATATTCCACATAGAGATGGCCAAATAATTTTAAATATGCCTTCTCTGCATTCAAGCCAACTTTTACAATTTTCAAGCTTTTGTCTATTGGTGAAGCATTCTTTTTAATCAATCAGGAATTGCCTTCCATCACAAAGTTAAGGTACTCTTCAGTTAATGCAGTTACTTTTGAAAAGGCAACTCAGACTTTGAAAACAGTCTGATATTTTAATGCTTTAGGTCTTAGGTTTCTTAGTAAAGGCTTACACTCAGAATGAAGTCATCCAGTTTTAGCTTATTATTCGCTCTGAGGATTTTTTTAGCATAAAGTTGTAGAGGATTATGGAGAACAGGCACTGACCTGTTTTGAGCTGAAGACCTACCTTTTTATCACTCAGTCCAGTCACTTGGTCAACAAATTCCTCTTGAATCATAAAGGCAGCTAAGTTGGCAGTGTAACTAGCCAGGAAAATGACAGCAAAGAAAGCCCAAACTGACACCATGATTTTACTTGTTGTCCCTTTGGGGTTTTGCACAGGCACAGAGTTGTTGAATACCAAGCCCCAGAGTAACCACACTGCCTTTCCAATGGTAAAGGATGGTCCATGGGGATCTGTAAATGCAAAGAGCCATTATTTTAGTTGCAGTTCAATTAAACCTTGGCAAGATACCCTATATAATAACAACAAACTGCTCACATGGTTTTAACATGGTTATAAAATATTTCAATACATACTCAATGTACTCCCAATGGAATTAAGGGATTTACCATAGGTACTCTCTATTATAACGACATTAATTTCCACATTTCTAATTTTTCTATGTGGCATTTAGTTCAAAAGTTTTAAAATGCAAATGGAAAGCATAAGTTTGGAGGAGACTGGTATGTCTCTTCAGCAAGGCAGGAGCCACAGTACTGCCCATTTCAGCAGACATGTAAAATGAGAAACTGTGGGTCTAAGTCTTAATGATTCAATTCTAGTACTTCAATCTTCTAACATTAAGCTTTTTGAAGTTTATGCAAGCATATTTAAGATTAAAAGATGTGAATCATTCTACACATCACCTACATTAAGCAACTTTGCACTCAGAGGCTAAATCAGTAAGTCAACACAGAAAAGCTGCTTGTATAGATATGTGACTTACAGCAAAACCAGACTCCAGCAACCTCATGCGCTCGGAGTCAGTTCTGTGGCTTCAAACATGTTGTCATTACAGGTAAAAAACTATCTCAGCTGACCCATTCTGTAATTTTTGTTATCCCTGTTTGCATTCAGCTTTTCATTCGCCCCAAAGCAAGCAGAAGTCGTCAGCACAATGCTCTCATGCCCACACAGCAGCAGAAGTGGATTAGCAATGCTATTATCCACTTAAAAGACCTGTGAGAGCCCTGTGTGAGTAAAGGTGTCCTGCGTTCAGTTGTAGCAGTGATTTTTCCCCATCTTAGTAGCTGATACCTTGCTGTATTTTTGACTTTAGCCTGAGAACAGTGCTGATAACACACTAAGGTTTTTAGTTGTTGCTAAGTAATGCTTACTCCGATCAAGGACTTTCAGTCAGCGCACAAGAAGGTGGGAGGAAGCAGAGACAGGACACCTGATCCAAATTAGCCAAAGGGATGTTCCATACCACAGCAGGTCATGCCCAGTATACAAACTAGAGGGAGTTACCTGGAAGGCCCAGATCACTGCTCAGGTGAGCAATTGTATTCTCTCCCCTTGTTATTTCCCTTATCACTATTTCTATTGATGGTAACAGTAGTGATTTGTGTTATACCTTAGTTACTGGACTGTTCTTATCTCAACCCGTGGGAGTTACATTCTTTTGATTCTCCCCCCCATCCCTCCAGGAGCAGAGAGGAGAATAGGGAAATAGAGCAAGTGGCTGTGTGGTTCTAAGTTGCCAACTGGGCTTAAACAACTACAAAAGGGAAGTTTGTTCTTAGGCAGACCTGGGTAAGTACGCTGCAGCCCTTGCATATTGTTCACCATCTATACTCCTTTATCCTCAAAAGAAAGAAACAGGCCTCCCCTGACTGTGACTCATCTGACCTTTTTATAGGTATCTATTTTTACGAAGTCAAGTCATGATGATGATGATTTTTCAATTAAATGGCAATGCAGACAGTCAGCTCTGATGCAGACACCTGTAATCCTACCTCCTTCCCTGCTCCATCCTTTTTGCCAAGGAGATGCACATTACAAACTCAGATTTAATTATTATTATTATAATTATAATTTATTTTAATAATTATTAATAAAAGAATAAAACCCAAAAGGGGCATACTTACTGCATGTTATAATTTCAATAGGAACACTCTAATACAGTGAAAATCTTTCACAGTGCAATCAAGCACTACATCTTAGGTTATCTTCTTCCTATTTTGCAGCAGTGCTAAGAGTGCAGTAAAATAAATGCAGTGGAGCTAGTGAATGGCTCCTGAAACTACCTTCTAGAGCCATTTAAGACTGAGCTGATACAGGGATAATAGGTATTTTCTGAGCAACAGTGATAAGGAAAATATGTATCAATAAAGCAGTCTAAAGTTCTGTTCATGCTACTGGAGATTGTATTACCATTGAGCTTCATCCTGCCAAAAATGCTTAGGCAGAGGGCTAATCTACACAAAGATTCCCATTTATTTTAAGCTTCCAGGTTTCAAATGAACAACAGCTGGATTCGTGGTAAGTCTCTATAGCTACGTTAGGATACCATAATATGCCTTTGTAGCTGTAAGTACAGCAAATAATTCTGGCATATGAAGTGGCACAGAAAACAACAGCCTACCCCTAGATTTCCAGTGACTTTACCCACTTTTAATATCCTCTTCCTAAACATAGTATTTATTTTGTAGAGAGGTTACACATTTACCACTTTATCGAAATGATAACATTATCTGAACATTGCAATAATACTTTTTTTCAGGGAACAGGCCAATCATAATCTAGAAGAAACCATTAGCTTGCAAGAGTTCCTAGAACTATGTTCATCAAGCTGGAAGATCTCTTGTTATAAAATAAAGCAAGTACAATTTAGAAATTAAAACCAGGCTGCACTCTTTAGTAAAGAAAAGGAAGGATGAGGGCACCACAATACATGGAATCCTCATTCTCAGGTCAAAATGTTAATAATAAACAACTGCAACTTTCACTGAGAAAGGAAAGCTGTGTATTAAATTTGTTGTGCTGGTATTTTTTGAAATTGAGGTTTCTATAACCGATGATGCTACACAGAAAGAAGTGATGCCCTTCTACCAACAGCTTCATTTCAAGGCTGAGTTCATCAGACCATTTGCAGGGAATATATAAATCTATGTACAAAGCAACCGCTATTTTTCCAGATCATCCTCCACACCAGATTAGATCACTTTCTCTCAGCTAACTGTGAATGTGTAAGTGTCATGAGTCTGCAGAACTTCATTGCTTTTTTCAAGCTGACACAGTGCAAGTGATACTGTGTACTAACCATATCCTGCCTGAATCCAACTCTCTGGTATCACTTACCCTTCTAGAGGATGATCCCAATTAATTAGAATATAAACATGAGTATATAAGCCTTTAAGAAAACATATTTTCTACAAAGAAAAAACAGTTCAATAGCTGCTTTCACTATTTATGTTTATTTTCACATAATCACAGAATGGTTGATTGTTGAGCCTGGAAGAGATCATGGAGGTCATCTAGACCAATCCTCCTGCTCAAGTAGGGCCACCTAGAGCATGTTGCTCGGGATTTTAAAAGATGGAGGGCAGGGGATGGAAAATACATGATTATTTTATAGTTCTAGGGTTGTGTAAAATGCAAAGCTTACCTCTCCCTTGTGCCAAGTTCCTGTTATATCCTACAGGACTAAAGTACTCAAATATGAAGACGGCCATAGCAGACACAATGAGAAGCATCACGAACATCATCACCCAGACAGAAGCACTAAAAGGCTCTGCAGCAAAACACACAAGAGAAACAGTTCATTAAACCAGTCCAAGAATTCTAATGTTTTTGGCTAGGCAAGTCCAGCAGTTTTCTTTAAATTAGCTTTTATCAACAAAAATGCCAGCAAATAACTAAGTACCAATATATGAAGAACTGCTGTTAGCATATTACCCAAAAATCATAAAATCAAAATCTTAAATGTAAGTTACAATTCAAAAACAAAAGCTGCACAATTTTTCTTGACAAAGCCTTCACTGACTCTGAGTGGCAAATAACTGGTTTGACTCACTGCTTATTCAGCCTACAGTCCATTTCTAAACAGTGTGACATGCATTTATTAACAGAATGGTCGAACCATGATAACTGTTTCTTCAGAGCAAAAGCAATTAAACATATGCTTAATACATCTGGTAATTGAGTGAAGTAGACTCACATTTTTTAGCCAACAAAAAGTGTCACAGAAGAAAGCTAAATACCTGCATTCAAACTCATTTTTTTAATTTCAGTTTGTTTTTTGTTTTTCTTTTTTTTTTTTTTTCTCTTTGTGGTTAATTTCATCTACCTGCAATGAAGATGTTGTTTTTACCAATTGAAAACATATCCTTTTGAAAGTCTCATTCTCATCTGGAAGCAAATTCCTGAAATCAGAAGGTATTT
Source organism: Loriculus beryllinus (assembly GCA_039877255.1). Taxonomy (NCBI): domain Eukaryota; kingdom Metazoa; phylum Chordata; class Aves; order Psittaciformes; family Psittacidae; genus Loriculus; species Loriculus beryllinus. The sequence continues at coordinate 28,634 of JBCJKH010010617.1, read as the reverse complement.
ATGGAAAACTGAAAGTCAGATTGAAAGAAAGGAAATCCATGATCTAAGTAGAAGAAATAGGTTGGAACAGAAATCTAAACCCAGCTTCAAATACCAGACTAAATACCAACTTTTTGAAAGAACTGGATGTGCTAAAGATAGGTGATCTCGTATATGATAATACAAAGCTCTTAAATGTCACATTGCCCAATTCACAAATTTTCTGTCATTTCAGGAGTACCTGTGGTAGCTGTCGTGGTAGCTGTCATGGTATAAGGATATATGTAAGAAATGTTTTGTATGGCAGTCATATATCTTTACCAGATCAAGTTATGTGGGGGCACTTTATATACTAATTTTGATACAAAATACAAGTATGAGCGTGTTCCAAAGTGGGAGGAAAACAATCTTAATATGCTATTTCAAATTAGCACAGACTCAGAAGCACTTGAAATAAGAAGAAATCAGTGTGTTTCAATGCTTTGCCTGTATTTGAAAGATGAGGAGGCTCCTCCATCCTAACTTCTTCATTCTTTGGATTTAAACTAAGATTTGAACCACTGAAAAATTCTTCCACCACTGCAGGAAATGACTATAGGTGAGAGTTGAGGTGTGCTAAGTCCAATAGCATAGTCTGAACCTTGCCTGAGTTAGCATGAATGATTCACTCAGAACTAGAATGAAGTATAATAATTTGGGCCAAAGCATTGAAATATCTTCTTTCACCTAGTGTAATTGTTTGTTCAAAGAGAATAGTAAGTTAGCAAAATAATAGAATTCTTAAAAGGCAGAGAAAAATCTGTTCAGATGCAGACAAGTAAAGCGTATTATGTAGCCAAATAATTAATAACAAATATTCTATGAATTGATGTATTAACTGGATTAAATTGGAATCCACATAAAATTATACAATTTTGACAACATTTTGACTGAAGAAAGCAAGTTGATAAAACTCTTATCAAAAGCATCAGTGTAGAAACATCAATGGTGATTTGTCAAAATCTAAATAAGGCAAAGGGCAAAACAAGCAGATGTGAATAAGTGAGCTACAAATAACAGTTTAAGCAAAACGTTCTTGAATAATTTCAGCAGTCTGGTAAATAAGGTGGAGGATTAAAAGAAGCAATAAGATTTAAAAAGCTATTTAGCAAGCAGCATGACTGAACAACTACAAAATCAATGGAATAACAAAGTCGATTTTCCTGTCATATTAGAGATCACATTCAGCACTGCTCTTTGATTCTCAAAGGGCACAAACAGAACTTCCCTCAGGCAAGCAGCAGGTTCTAGACAAAGTTTTAGTAAAGCTATGATATGGCAGAAAAATAGTAATGTATGACTTGCCAGTGTATATTTCAAATGATTGGCAATGGAGAATACTGAAAAACATACCTTACTCCACTAACTTGGAGGTTTACCTCCCACCAAAAACAGTACTTAAAAAATACAGAGAATAAATAGGGGCATAGATTTCCTATTCTACCAATACCTTGAAAAAAGAAAACTGACTTCACTTGTGAATTCTCACCCTCTTAAAAACATAGATACTTGGAACTGAGGTTTCCCTTATTTTGTTTGTTTAAATGAAGTTGAGACAAATGTCTACAGAATCTTTAAATAATTAATTTGTTCATCAAGTGTATATGAATTGTAGTACAATAAGAAAATATTTTAATGTGGATAAAATTCTCATTTGAAGACGACAACTACATCAAAATCAGAACACAGCAGAAAATGAGGAAAAGGCTGTCAGCCCAGCAGTTCCTTAGATCTACTGGACACAATAATAGAATGGAAAATCTAATTCAGACAAAACCCTGTACTGGTCTATGTTCACAGTAGCAAATCGCAAAAGTAGATATTTCATTAGCTGTCATGAAGTGCTATTAAAAAAAAAATTGCATTTGACAGATTTAAAAATTATTTTAAAAGAATGATGTAAAATTACTCTGTTCGTAGACATTCATTAAACTGAAACAAAATCCGTCTGTGAATAAATTCAGTTATCTGGCTGACAGTATTTAGCATGGCAAAGCATCTTACTACTCAAAATATACAGTCAATTCCAGCAAAGTGGAAGCTTTATCTATGTGTAAAAAGCCAGAACATACTTCTGAGAGCACAGACTTATTGCTACAAAAATCAGATTTCTTCAAAAGTAATGTTATTCTATAGAGCTTTATGCGATGGGGCTATTTACCATTTGAATTAAATGTTCACCCAACTGAACAAATAACATTAAATGCACTTTAGAAACCTAAGAAATATGTTGTGGAAAATGAAAAAGTTCCCTCTTTTGGTGGCAGCTGTAAGCAGGGTTTTGAGAGATAAGCAGATTCTATAGTAAAAATCAACTGCATTTGCAGCACATTTAGAAAGCACTCTAGTACTTACAGTTCAAAAGATAATTTCAACATGCTGCAACTGCAATTTAAAAAATGAATTATCTTTACAAGTCAATGACTTAGAGAAATGAAAAGATACTATCTGAATACTTTTATAAAAATACAGTCTCTTATAATTAAAAAGTCTAATTCATTGAACAAAAATACTAAACCACCAACAAAATCTGTTTAGGTATCATTATGTTTGGGAAGTTATTTGATTATTCACTGTCTTATACTTATTTGCATCATCTCTGTAATGTACCTTTACGAAACAGGTATGAGAAATAAGCTCTGTTGCTAAATTATGATTCTCGTGCAAGAAAACCCAATCATTTGCCCACTTGTAGCTGATACTACACCAACATCTTCTTTTCGACGGCTACAAGCAATTTCAGTAGAAGTGAAGAACTTACACTTGGCAATCTAAAAGAAGCCTACTATCAGTGATGCAAAAAAAAAGGCATCAATGGACTTGAACATACTAGACTGTTTCCACAAGACATCTGGGAAATGTGGCTGGATTTTGGGTTGTTTGGGTTTGGTTTTGGGTTTTGTTTGTTTTTGTTTTTTTTTTTTTTTCCAGTTTCACTTAGATGATTTTAGTGTCACTAGTACTATTTTCCACTGCAAAACATCTTTAAAAATACTGTCCCCAAATACACTATGAGGATCATAACAGCATTCCAGGCACTTTTGATCCATCTCACAGCTCATTTTCTTTTCAGATTCAGGTAAATTTAGGCTAAGCACTAAATAGATAAGTAAATGCTAAACACTAGATGAGAAGGAGAGGAAAATCATGAAAGGAGAAATAAACAATTGAAACAAGAAGCAAATAAGGAAAGAACAAAGTCTTTGGTTTTTTTTATATCCCATGCCCTTTCTGCTCAGCCTTTCCTTTGCTTTCTTTGCTCCACTGTTCAACTGCATCATCACAATCCCACTGTTCAATTGCATCAATGGAGAAAACACTCAGAAGCTCTCCAGTGCAATAGTACAGTGTTCGGAAGTCAGAGGGAACTGTTATTGCGTTAGCTGTCAGACCTCTTCTGATTATAAGGAAGTTTCTTTTTGTTAGCTGTTCTACAAGTTGTTTTTAAATTATTTTGTGAATGTGAATATTAAAAAGATATGAAACCATTTATAATGGGCTAAACAAGCATAACAGTTTGTAGAGAAGCAGTTTTTGAGGAAGTAATTTTTCCTGCTGATGATTTTGGGAATTCTTTTTTCACATTGAAATAATTTGCTTTCACTCACTGCATCTGAAACCAACAGCACTATCTTCATGTGCTAATAGTCATGTTGATCAGCAGGTCAACACAGTACAAACTTCATAATGAAGAATTCAAAAGTTGACAGAAACATGTCAATGCACCGTAAAGCTTAATGAACAATAAAACCTGCCCAACTCTATAGAAATGCAATTAAATGATCTGGATGGGTTGGAGAACCATACCTAGAAAAGCAGATGGTGAAACTGTGCCATTGCTCCGTGACACCATGACACTAATCCCAGTTTCAACAAATGGCACTGAAAAGTCAACCACTTCAGAGCGCTCTTCATTAATAGTGAGAGACCCAACAGCCATAACTGCACGATGGTATACCACCTGATCCACAAAGAGAAGACACCACCAATATTACTCAGTAGAGAATACCTCATTTCTCCAAAAGAATGAAGAACAAACATTGCTAAGTTCTTAAGAGATCTTTTACCTAACAGAACTTACTTCACCAATCATTCCATTCCACACATTATTGACTTTTTTGCCATGTTTCCCATTAGTCACCAAATACAGGTCATAGGTGAACTTGACAGTTTTAGACAACTTCTTTAAGATATCAATGCAGAACCCTTTGCAGCACTTCTTTACATTAGTCCCCTCATTAGTTGAGTTGCTGTCAACAGAGAAGAAAGACAAACATTTCTACTGGGAAAAACAGAAGAACCACAATAGCAAAATTCAGCGTACTCTGAAATGACATTTTGTCGCACGTGAGAGTGATCGTGTTTTTTTCTGAATTGATGGAGAAACAATCCACAGGATGCTTTATATGGTGTTTTGTAGCTCTTACTAGTCATAACACAGTTGCTTGATGAGAAATAAATGGAAGATGAGAGTAGACCTTTCACGACATGCTTTCTACTTCAGTATCTAGCCTCCTGCACTTTTCCATCAAAACATAGTCTCCTCTCACTAATCTCTCTCTTAAGCCTGGATTAAACATTTATTACTTTTATTCTCAAGACATAAAACTATATGTCATTTAGTAATTAGAAAAATTCTCAACATGTATGTTACATAAAGGCACAGCAGTTCCCCATACTGAAAATGAATGCTGCACCTTCTTCTATACTTTGAGAATGTGAATTTCAGGCCACTTTTGAGTGCAAACATGAGGGTTTCCATTTATTTTTTTTCTGAAATGCTAGTTTCATGACTCTAGAACTTTCTAGTATAAGTGTCTTCAGAAGACAAGGTAATATTTTAAAGCCTTTGAAAGAATTCAAAACTAAAATAAAACTAGTTTAAAACTTAACCAACTACAGTTATGTAAAAAGAAACATTTTTCTGGACTTCAGGAAGCATGTACACTGCCATTTAGGAGTCTCTGGAAACCTTCAGAAGCATGCCTTATAGTCCCTACCACCTGCTCAGTTAAAATGTTATTATAAACAGTTCATAAATATGTAGACTGAAGCACAGAATGGTGAATCAACACTAATAAATTTGCAAAGATAAATTTTCCACTGATTTCTGATGACTCTGCCAAAGCAATCAAAGCAGGGGACTTGTCTCTATATGGTATGTCACAGTGCTTTTTTATGCTGGAGTAGTTTATCCTGTACCAAATTTCAGCATAAACGTACGTTTTCAATAGGAGATACTCTCAAATTGTTAAAGACAAATTAAAACAGGCATATTTCAACATAACTGGAAAGAATTCAAAGAGGACTTATTAAAGCAATCCTATTTTAGAATGCATTCTTCTTCCATGTGACTGAAAAGGGCTAATTCTAGTTGACTTTGAATTTGCTATACACTTACAAATTGTTAATTCAATGTGAATTCCGTGTCTATAACCAGAACCTTTCAACTTATATATATCAACAATAAAGAAGATGTACAATCAAGAGTATACAGTGTGTGAAATAGGAAAAGAAAGCAGAAATGAAATACAGAAGGAAAAGCAAAGATAGGAAGCAAGAGGAAAACAGCAAAATATCAGAAAACAGTTATATGATGAAATAAGCAAATACGGAAATATAGTTTTCAGTCAGGGAAAAAAAAAGAAAGGAATTCTGTGTATTTACTTACTTAATTTTGACAAATTTACGACATGGCACAGTGTTTTTCTGGCAACTTTCCATCAAAGGATCCACATCCTCAACAATGACAAAGGGAGCCTCTTCCAGGGTGACAATACTCAAATGGTTATCGTCGGGGTCACTGTCTGCGAAAGAGCTGTACCTTGGCCAGACAGAGTACTTCAGGCTCAGGGAGTTGTTCTCCCATTTCCCCACCTGAAATGCCAAGATACACAGGATGCTGATGTGCTGATGTCTCATTTGACAAATGAGAGCTAATATTAAATATGCTGGGATACAGGTACAGAAAATTACATTGCAAAGATGGTTGCCTTGGGGTTTTGTTATCAAAATTACTTAGAACTTTTCAGTAATTGCATTAAGTGAGAAAATGCACTGTGCTAAAGACAAATAAGGTAAAATCTTAAGAGATAACAGCTTTATAAAGCTGTATGACATCAGTTAACACTATCTATAACCTGGCCATAGCTGTGCTGAAATATGACATACATCATTTCCAATTGAGACAGAACAGCAACCAAATTTTGCAGCAATGAAAAAACACTTATCAAAAAAAAAAAAAAAAAAAAAAAAGAAATGAGAAAAAGAAACCAGCAGAAAACCAGAAAAATAAACTACCCACATACACAACTATAAATCAGATTGAAAACGAAAGTACCATAATATAATTTCTGCATCTTCTCAAAAAGAAGACTCTTCTATTCTTATGGTTTGAAAGCCATTGTGAAAGCCTTTATTATTGTACCTGAGGCAGGCCAAACAACATTTCTAGTAAATACAAGTACAATTGTGCATGATTTAATTCTTATTACAGATAACATGTTTTATTCTGCTTCAATTAGTGCCAACTGCTGAGGAATTTAAGAAAGCACTCCCCACTTTACATTAAAACTGTCTATTTACTATTATATCTTATCCCTTGTAAACTAAGCTACATTTTTTTCCACTCCCAGAAGACCAGAAACGGGCACATGATTTAAATATTTTGAAAACTCTAGCATTTGCTTATTCAGATTGTTGAACTACTTGGTATCCATAAATCTAATTGCAACATAAAATCACATGTTCTATCCAAGTAGCAATGACAGATAATATAAACTAGCTAGTAACCTACAACATCTATAACCTAATTCATTTGAATAATTTGTTAGTTGCTTAAGCTAAAAAATGATAACATAACCATGAGACTGCTAAAATATTTCTTTTTCAAGGAAAATTATGGGAATTAACAGTACAATGACTTGTGTCCTAAAAAACCTGTAAAAAATTGTCATCTGCCTTCTGTCTTCTAAAGACTTTAAAATAAATCACGAACATTTCCAAAGAACTTGATTTATTTCCATTTCTATCTAGGGAAGCCTACAAGCACGTACCCTTTGCAGTTTCCTTTCCATCCTGTTTATAACTCAAGATGTTTTGCTGAACTTTAATGCAGGAGGCAGAGATGCCAAATCTCTATACACTTAAAGGAGGAAATTCAAAATATCTCAAGGGAATTAGGAATTCCCACCTAAATCAATGGGAAATGGGCACAGGATATATATATATACAGTTCTAGCATGAAATTTAACCAAAAAAAAAAATGAATGAAATCTGTCTGACTTCATACATGTGATTTCATAATTTCATACAAAAACTATTTCATAAATGGAGAAACAAATCTGTCTAACTCTGTGTGAAGCAGTTATATTGAAAAAACAGTTAAATTATCAAGTTATGGTATATAACTGCATCCACAGCTGAGTCTGCACTGGTTTATATTAGCTTACACGGTGTTGTTCGTATCTATGCCATAAGTACGCCATGAAGTTGGCCATCTGGAATGAGGAGATTTCCAGCCAGCTCGGTGCTTCAGTTGAACAGCAAACATGCCAAGTAATAGGATGTATTTCAGAAGGGGAAAATGTGCCTGACCGTCTGCCTATTCCATGCAGCAAGAGGAAACAAAACGTGACTGAGGCTCAGTTGCATTTGTGTGCTCAGGACTGTATAGTGGCGCACCTGCCTTCTTAAATCATTCAATATAGGATTCTGGAAGGAGGCAGATCTGCTGAACTCTGAAGCATTTACTTCCCTCTGTAAGCCACACTGCACCTGCATCACTGTTACATGGACCAACAGGAATGCGAGCTGCCCGCCACAGTATGAGTTCACCTGGTCCTATCAAAAGTGCAATGGCTGCTTTGATGCGGTTGAGAAAGGAATCATGGTACTCTTTCATCCTTCAACTGGAGTAGCTGCCATTGTGTTATTCTGAGGAGGATATAACCAGTCATATTTTTAAACAGCTGATTTTGGGGAAATGCTAATTTCTTTTGACGTATTTGTATGGAAGTATTACATGTTGAGTGAATCTCTAAAGTTAGATCCAAAATTCATCTGTTCCCTTCCACGTATTTATCCAAATATTCACTCACTGTAAACTTACTTAAAAAAAATAACTAAAAATTAAGACTTTGCCTTGGGTCTCAGGGGCATCCCTATTTCTCTGTCCAAAGAGGTCTAGCACTGCAGTCCCAGAGTGTTACAGTGACTTCATTTGGACTTTATATGGTATACAAATTGCATGTACATTGCAAGTCATCCCTGCTATCACCAGCACAAGTAACTTGCAGTATCAGAAAGGACAATGAAAAAAACTACAAGAGAAAGATGTCAATGTCATGAAGAATGGTAGAAAGGCAAAAGGCTGTAAAGCTCTGAACATCTTCACTGGTGAACTAAGAATGGCAAATGAGGAGTAATTGGAAAGAACCTGTAGGTCTCTCCTTTTGTTGGGAAATGTTTCTGTTAGATGTATTTGTTCCAATTAATAGATGGTTAGCACAGTGTTGAATTTGCTTTGCTGCTGATGCTGGATTCACAAGTGAACAGTTTCAATATTTATTCGATATTTTGATTTTAAAATAGCTATACTGTTAACGATTACATATTACACTTACTTCTATCATCCTGCTACAGCTCTGAATGATCAAAATACCTTTGGTTTTTTGTTTGTTTGTTTGAAGTGGAGGGTAAGAATTTAGTTTTATGCAATCAAAGCACATAATTAAAACATGGTAAGATTTTAATATTTTTATTAGAAGCCTTTTAGCTTGTGTAGAACTAATTATAGGATTGTTACTAAGCATATGAATGATATTACTTATTTGTGAATATACAATGTTTTGTATCTTCATCTATTATTTAGTTCTTTAAACATCCTTGTGCAATTGATAATATCCCTTTGTTACAAAATGAAGGCTTGAAATGACAGAGAAATGCTGCAGAATAAGCAAAACTAAAACATGAGCATGTTCCTATTATAAAAAAAAGAATTTATGAAATTTCATCTCTATGTAGGTGTCCTGCAGGAGCAGCATTTATGTCACATTAGTCAGATCTAATATTACTTCCAGTCAATATCTGTTTTAGATGCCTTTAAAACTTTCAGATGCTTAGGGAAAAAAACAACAGGTTATAACAACTACACATGCTCATTGTATTGCAGAACATTACAAAGATGTCTGCTTTGCTTATAAAGTCTAAGAATTAGTGTGCAAACCTAAATGGTCAAAGCCAGAATGGACAGTCTTCAGTGACATGGTTTAGTGTGTGGTGTCCCTGCCCATGGCATGGGGGTTGGAACTAGATGATCTTAAGGTCCTTTCCAACCCCAACTATTCTATGATGCTTTGTTTTGTCCTTTTTCAACACTGACTGTTAAGTGGCTTACCAATGACAACAAAGCAAAATATCTGAGGTAAAAGCAGCATCCCAAGTCCTGGTCTCACCTGTGAAGGTCACTACAAATACTCTAGAATATAAATAATGTTTATATGCAAAATCTGAAAAGTAGAATATGAAAAGTTCAGTTGCTGTTCTCAGTTGGAGACAACAGTGATATTTCAATAAAACATTTCACAGTGAAATAGTTTACCAACCAGACAGCTTCAAAATTCAATTGCCTCCAGTGTTTTGCAGCACTCATTTTCAATGTGCTACTTCATGAGCATTATAACTACTGATGAAATACACTAAACATGGCATCCTCCAACAAAATCTGAGCATCTAGGTTTGAGGTAGAAGGTCTAAATTAACATGCTTACATACTAAAATTGGTATCCCTGATTCTTCATGCAATATTTTCTAATTTTAATGACAAATGATTGGAGCATTAATTTGCAGGTGAAACTACAAACCTTCAATGTGGAACAGTAGTGAACAGTAACTCTGCACACTCTTAGCAGAGACTAAAAAAAATTTTCATGGCCAGTCTACCAAAAACTAAAAGGTCCACAAAAATAAAATAGTGGTAAATATACACAAGTATAGAAACACACTGCCTCTGCTGTGAAGATGTTACCACTACAATGAAGAATTACTATCTTATTCTTTCCACCTGCTGCCTCAAACTTCTTACTTGTACTCAATCTTAAGGGAACTCTTCATCATTCAGAAGCTTTCTCTTATCTCCTCAGTCTTCAGGCCATAGCTGTTTGGAAAAGGGTAGCCTGAGGACAAAAGGGAGTTAAAATACCACACAGGCCAGTTGCCAGAATTACCTTTTGACAGAATGGGAGATGGGTAGAAGAAAACAGCTCAGAAGGTGTGTTGTTCACTATTAAAAACATAAACCCACCATTTGAAATAGCTTGCAAACAGAAATAGAAATGTTTTAATAAAGACATTGTACTCACAGTCCTGGACTTGCTATCTACATGCTAATTTCTACATGTTAGAAATACATGCTAATTTATCAGAATATGTAGAGATAAACTTGAGGTGAAAGAATTTAAACTACCTCAACCCATTCTTTCTTCTTGTTTTGTTCAGGTTACTGAGTCACAGAATTTGAAATTTTAATTTTTAATTTTTTTCCCCTTTAAAAATCAGAATAGAAACATTTTTAAGATCTCAAAACTTTGTGTCGGTCAGGATAACCATTTTTTCCTAGGTCCTGAAGGCAAGACTACTGCCCTGAAAACTCAGCTGAAAGCACAGCTGAGTAACACTAGGCAACCAGAGACACATTTCAAGAAATCTCACATATTTGAGCTGGTGTGTCAGGCTCAGCCATCCTGAATTTAAATCAAGCCAGTATAAGATAAAACATTTATATTCAGTGTGGCCACTCCCTAATGACAAGAAATTAGATGAATGAGGGCAGTTTGCTCAGTCTTATCTGCATCCCTTTCCTCTTTCTTGAAAGATTAAGAATATTTAAAATCCCCATGAATGCCCATTTTGGCATCACTCAAAGTCATCTTCACCTGCAACCATCTGCTGTCTCAAAATCTTATGCGCTGACAAATAATTTCCTTAGTGCCTTAACACACATGTAGAATGTGGAAAAAAATATAGCTACTTTTGTAAAGCACGTTCTGTTAAATGTGTAAAATCTCTTTTTCATGTAGGTAACATGGCTTTTTTAGAATGACAACCATTTAATAGAGCATTAAATAAAGTGCAAAAGGAATATTTGGACTTCTGGATTATGCAACCTGAAAGATGAAATTACTGAATAGTTCAAAGACAGGTCTGAAAATTTGATTTAGGCATTCAACCTTAAACTGAATTAACTAAATTTAGTTATGCTCTATAGCAAGTCATGCAATGGAGAACAGAATAGAATGCTTAGAGTGCAAAGAACACAAAAGTGTATCTAGAAATACAGCCTCCTAAGAATCCAATTAATATTACTAGAAATCCAATTAATATTACTAGAGAAATAAAAAGTGAATATGAGCTTATTCACAGCAGATACACTGGGATATCTGCATTGCTAGATTCAAAAAATGGAAGGGGAAGGTAAACTGCATTAAGAAAGATTTTAAAGTCATAAACATGCGTTTGTAAAACAAACGTTTTCTTCATAAGAAAATTCATGCTGAGGATAATGTTCAAAAAATGCAGACATGCTCCATCACAGAACTGTCAAAAACCGCATGCAAATACTTTCACTCTACTATGCAGAAATGCCACAAAATATTGAGATATTTATGGTAAGTTTCTGTCATTCTTAGGTAAAACTGATAATGATGTGGCCTTGATCCCAGAGAAATACAGAAGATGGCCCTCATTTGAAAAAAGGGGAGCAGAATAATTTTTGTGTAGAGCCCTGGCCCAAATGATAAAGATCCTTATTTATGGCCAAAAGACTTTGGAACTTTCATAAGAAATACTATTTCAATAGTGAATTAAACACTGTGTATATATATTTTTTATATATATACTTCATATATTACTTATTTCTTTCAACATGCTTGTGCAATTGATAATATGCCTTTGTTACAGAGTGAAGAGTTGAAATGACACAGAAAAACTATGGAATAAGCAAAACTAAATTCACTATTGTATGTGCAAAACTTAGTTTCAAGTACAGACTTGCAATGGTATATCTATCACTTTCTTTTGAACTTGTACATTCTTTCCTATTTTCTCCATCTTCATATGGAGTCTGGAATATTCTGTTTGATTTAATCTCTACAGGATACAGGAAGGAAAGCAGAAAATAGCTGAGAGCACAGAAGAGCTTGTTTGATGTCAGGCTGAATTAGCAATCATAGGGCCCTCACCTCATCCACTAGTTGCCTAAAGCACATTACAAACTCCCTGTATTAGATACACCGTTTGACCACCTCATGCAGCCTCTTTATCTTTTGAAGACTGCAGGTAAGGAGAGTGATAACTAAGTATTTGGTGTGTTTCTGTGTAACAGGTAAGTAAACACAGGTAGACTAAGACATACAGCTTGCAAGCTTACACATTGCTGTACCCTATGAAGACCACTGTCCCGCTGCATCCTGAAACAGTCTCAACACCGTTGCAGAGACCATCATACAGAGAAAAAGAGCAAGGTCAGATCCTGAGCAGAGATAGAAAAGAGCAGGGTATGTTCTCCCTTACGTGCCAGTGCTGGCAGGAAAACGAAGTCTGTCACACCAGCACATCTCACAGAAAACAAATAACGCAGTCCTGTCACCCTTTTCCCAGCAGATGGGAACTGTACACAATATACAGACATCATCCTTTTGTAAGAAAAAATGTTACATGACAACACGGATACTAAATGCACTCCCAGGATCAAACTAAGCCTCTGAAAAGAGAAAAATCTTCAGGGATGCTCTTTCCACACTAAACACACATACATATTGCAAACATACTTTCTGAGCTGTCCCATTTTTGTGAAGAAAATGATGTTGAGTAAATGCAAAATCTAACTAATCTTGCTTTATATAAAAACCATTTACTACTTTTACTTCATCACACCTTTCTGCTCCCGAGGAAGAGCTACCCTGGCAAGTTTACAGCCAATAACTAGAAAGCATAAATTGAGTTTGTCGGGTTAACAATCAAAGCAGCTGCAGAACAAAGCACAAGAGCAAAATCCTTCCTCCAGATGCAGCATCTGCTGCGTACCTTCTGCTGCAAATCTTCGCGTCACTTCGTGGGTCTGAATGTCCGTATTACACAATGTCAGCTAAATTTAAATGACAAAATATGATGCGAACACTTTCATGTCTTATTAATAGGGAGTGGTTTACAGTCCTGTGTGGTTTGAAAATGCACATTTAGAGACTCTGAAGGTGCCAAAATTTGCTGCAAAATCTCATGCAGGTTCTACAAATGTAGGGTCCTTCCCTCATGGCTGCTCCTGCTGCTGAGAGGAAGGGCCAGCACTGCCACAAACAGAGCACACAGAGAATAAACAAACAGGAGAAAGAAAAATTAACACCTCCCATGGCCTCATTTAACAACATAGAATTAGTTGATAAATGAGGATTTGGCACTCACCAAATCCTCAGCAGTTAGTATAGTTTTGGTACTGGGAAATGTGCCATTTCACTCTATGTAATGCAAGAGTCCAAACTCAGGCCAAAGCAGCCATTTTATGAGGTAAAGGCAAAGAGCTAAACAAATTGACATCTCGTTCCTCCCCCTCCCAGTGAGGGATGACTTTCTGTCAGCTCTGCACTCAGTCAAGATCTTACAGCTCTCCAGAGATGTCCAGGTAGCCATACCCTGACCTCCAGAGAGGAAGAGCTGCCCTGAAAGTCCTCCTACTCTTTAATCCCCTCTTTGATACTAGCTGTAATAAACAGGAGTGAAGCACCTTTACCACTGCTTTCCATAATAGCTGCAACTCCTTTACAGCAGCAGAGAGGAGGGAACCATCCTCCTTGGGAGTACGATTTAAGAAATGCTGCATAATAATCGATGCAATACAAACAATTCCACGCAGAAAGGTCAAAGGAAGGGCCTTTAAGCTAAGTAAAAGCTCACTGATACAGAAACAACATGCAATTTTCACTCAACAGTAAGTGTCAGGCTAGGCACATTTACAGAAAGACTAAATACACTGAGCAACAAGGATGGAACAAAGAAAATGACAACTCAGCAGATGTTAAAGAGCATGCTGTTTCTGCTATGAGCAAAGATAATGTATCATGCTAGGCCACAGAGCCACTTACAAAAGATATAACAGCAAATGGATGATTAGATAATGCAATTTCATCTGTTGTAGTTAAAACAGATGCACTTTTTTGCAACTTTTAGGGAATGTCTATTATGAGGCATCAGGATCCTTCAAATGTCACGATCCCTTCTCTGAAATCAATTAAGATTTCATAAGAAACTGCCCTGTACCATCTAAGTGATTTTTTATTATGACAGAACTCTGACAAAAACCTCTGTCAGCAATCTGAGTGTCAGGTTTTTCAGTTCTTGTCTAGTGAAGTTTCAGCTATACCACTAGACATAATAGCTGCCTTTTCTCAGCTACATCATGGTGGATATTAGTAGCCAGATGGAGCTCTCTGTGAAGACCTTGGTTCACTTATTCGAGGCAGGAATTGCGCACCCTCTGCCCACTCATTCCTACTTAGAGACAAATGTGTACAACTTCACACAGAGCTTGCAAATCTGGCATATGCTAGTTAATCAGAGCAAAATCAAGTTCCACATTAAATCCTGCATTAACAGAAAGTGGAAGATGATTGGTTACGTTTAGAATAAACCCAGATGTAAGTAATGGTTCTTGCAGTGGCATTTAACTTGCAATTGTGCCGTGTAGGTACTGTTGCTTCTTATAAAAATTCAGTGGCTACAAAAATATAAGACATTTATTTTTCACAAATTCACCCAGAATACAGATCACCACAGTTATGTTACCTGTATCTACCTGTGGGAGCACCAGAAAAAATTGTTTTTACCCTGAAACTCATCTTCACACATAGAATACACTCATCTTTAAATGTTATACAGTCCTCCCTGCCTTACTTAACATATATGATCTACACAGTTAATTAAACTATGTAATTTTGCCCCTGCTAACTATATTCTATTATATGATTTTAATATTAGATTGATTGGTTTTATTCCCACATTAAGGGGAACTAAAAAACACTAACAGACAAAAGTTTGCAATTCAGTGAAGTTAATGGTCCAGGGATGAGACCCAGGTCACATCTCACTAGGATAATGCTCACTAGCTTAATGGGGGAGCTGCAGCTGATAATGCTGGACCTCTGAGGACTTTTTAACACTAGGCAGAGTGTTCCTGCAGCGCTTTGGTGATATTTGGGCAACACTGACAAATTCCAAGTTTCACTGAAACAAGCACATTAAGCTTATCTTCTTAAAAATCTCTTGCCAGAAAACAGCAGCCCCTGTGCCTGTCAAAATTAGCAAGAATATGAGTACTGATGTCAGAAGTCTGAGTAGCTGCTTTAGGACCTGTCGCAATATCTTCCTGGATTCATGCTTGAACATGCCCAAAAATGTTTTTCAGTCTTCAAACTATTATCATTCAACCAGCTTTTTTTTTGAATCTGATATGGGACAAATCCCTCACTCAAGACATTTACATGTGAAATTATGACCTCAAACTTTTGATACTGAGTCATTTGTAAAGAAAAAGGAACTTATTTTTCTAGGAAGGCATCTCTATTTCTTAGAGATGTACGGTTCAACTATGGTTGAACGGTTCTGACGTAACTTCAAGCTTTGAGTCAAATATATCAATTTTGACACTAAGAGAAACTGTATTTAAGTGAAAGCAGATTATTATTGTATTAAACCCAAAGAAGAATGAGTTTTAATATTAATTCTTGCACTTTCAGGAGAATAATGGTTAAAAACATCTTCGCATAAACCACAATTAGTCTTTCTTACATACATAATAAAACTTGCAATTTCTGTGTACATTAATTACATTACAAGGATTAACAGGCTGTTGCATTGTCAGTTTTTCACATGAGTAAATCATTTAATTAGATTCTAGGAACTGATGCTTTCCATATAAGATTGAGGATATTTAACAAAACTTCGATAAAACAGTTCTGTGATACTGCAGTACTGTCACTGGAAGTAAAACCATGTGCCTGTTTGGAAACTCAGAGTAGGAAATGTTAGATCTCAGATGAGTAACTTTGACAGTTTTGAAATTGAGAAAAACAGCGCAAGGAGAAGGAAACAAGGAGAAAGAAATTGGCCAAGAGACATGGGGTGAGAAACGCAACTTGAAAAGAACGTTGAGATGATGCTGGAAAAATGTTCAGGGGCTGGGCAAGGGCCTTCTCATGCGTGTAAGTCAGAGGAACTGCCCTATTATTTCTGAAGTGCACAGTGATGCCCTGCTGATATAAATGTGGGGTGCTCTGAGATAGCTGGGAGCTACATCCAGCCTGCCAGGGTGATTAGTCAGTTTCTTTGTCTTTATCTGCAGAGGCAGGGATCAGCTTGTGGTCAGAAGAGTAATTCTGGTGGTGACATCCCGTTCTTGGCTGCCTTTCACTTCTATCCTCTGACATAATTAAACCTGGCCCCCTTCCCATAGTCCTACAAAAGAAGCAGACATGAAAGCTGCTGCTAGAGCAGGCTGTCTCTACCGAAGTAACTTGGCAGGCCTGCTAACAAAAAGGCTCTAAAGCAAAGGGACAGCTAGGAGTAAATGCATAGGGTTTTTTTTCTGGACAGGAGCTTCCCTTCAGTTACTCCTCTCTTCCTCCTAGAAGCCCCCCAGCACAGCAATGAACAGGAAGGGATTTCCCAGGTGGAAAACTGTGCAACTGGCAATGTAAGCATCAGCCTACAGAGCTTTTGTAGCCCAGGGCAGCGGGTGGAGCGTGCGCTGCTGCCATACAACATGCACAGCTAGACAGAGCAAAACCTGCACTAAATCTTCCATTCTCTGACAGGGGAGTCGCCCAAAGGTTAAGAAAGGCTCAAGTTATTTCTTGGACATAACATCACTTCATATATCCACCATTCCTTTGGTGTTGTTAGCTCATTTTTCAAAAACATCAAACCTATCTCTCCTGTACCTTTGAATGGTCTCTTTAGAGAAGTTTCAAGGTACAAAATGCGCATAAGCATTGTTGGCTGCCTCTCTGTCTTCTCCCTTTTGTGCCTTATAATAATATTCCCCAAGTAGTGGAACACTTTTTTCACAACTTTATATATGGTATGCAGACTGTTGTAGAATTTTAAAATAGGGTAAGACATTTTCATAACAGTAATTGAGCAAAAGATTCCTCCAAAGATTCAGATTGGCATGTTTGGATAGGATTAAATTTATCCAGAGAATTAAATTCGCATCAAATGAACATAAAAAAATACATAGCATAATCTAGGGCTACTCCCTGTGGTTTTGCATGACTAGCATATTTACTGAGATGTCCTTCAGTAATTCTTATTTTGTCATTATTATTCAACATCATGAAGAGCCTTGCAGTCTTACAAACTGGAGTTTTAAGTTGACTTTATGGGATCCAGAAGCTATAAGAGTTCATAGATTTCAGCAGCAATTTAGATAATACAGGATCACGCTTTATGAATATAAAATAAAACTGGTAGATAATACAGATGTATTTTTTCCTATAGTTTTATATTGCAAACAGTTTCTAAGCACCCCTGTTTTAAAACATGGGACCACAGGTAACCTGCAAAACTGAGAGCCAAAACAATCACAGGCTGAGGTGAGAGTTTTATAGAAAAAACACTCATTGTAAACTTTTTCTTTCATTACTCACATATGTGATTAACCCTGATACAAAGACACTTTTTCTTGTAGTCTATGTAGGGGCTTATGAAGATTACTTGCCTACCAGGAGAACACAAGTCAAGATTCTGAACTTCTTAGGTACACGTTACACAGATTGTCCTCTAATTCACAGAAATTTCACAAGTTAAAAAAGAATGTACTTTCACTCTAAATTGTGTCAAAGAAAACAAAATCAAGTGAAAAAAAACCAACCCTGACTAGAGTTGTCAAGATACACAAATCCATCCAAATTAAGGTAGGTAAGGCTCAAGTTTCTGGAGATATTTCAGTCACCTGTTTTATTTCACTAAATTGTATAGAGAAATGCAAGGTGTATTTCACAGAAATCTTCCGAAACCCACATGGTTTATCTTCTCTGATATGTTGTTTTGCCTGTTAAAACTCCTTATACCTACTCAGAATCAGGTAAAATTATCTTTTCTGAACTGTTGTGACAAACCTGCTACAGCAGAGCATCATCATTGACATCCATGACGTTAATCTGTCTACTTGTCACTGATAGGGTTCTACCAAGTCTCTCCTAGCTCCCATCACATCTTTTACTCAGATGTAATGAATGCTCACCTTTTCCCACTGGCGATCGTTGTTGAGAACTATCACCACCAGCCTGGGGTGTGCCTGATAACCATCTGCCGTGAAGGACAAATCTTTACCTTCCCAAGTCACATTCATCATAAACCTAGAAGGCAAGGAAAAAAAGTTCATTAAAAAATTAATGAGCAGTGAAGCCATTAATGAGCAAGTTAGTTTAGTTCCAGAACAACTGATGAAATACATGCACCATATCCTGGCAATGCTGTGAAAAGTCTACGTCTGCAGCATGGGGAGCTGGAGCATTTCAAGGCAGTCGGCAGCAGAAGATAAAGCAGAATATTGTTTACATATGATTTTTAATGCAGACATCATTTTTAAAGCAGCTTCCATTACATCAGCTCTATATGTAACATTATACTACTGCCTCACTATGAGTAAGTGCTTGTAAGGTAAGTGCTTCTAGTCTGGCTTCACCTGTTTAAACCTCCACGAGTCCTGTCAGCCCTTCCTGACACCATAGCTACACACAGTTTGGACACTTGGATAAATTCCATTAATGCCTTCAGCCAAAAGCAGATATGAAAAATTAGTAATATTTCAGTTCAGTAATTTCAAAAATTAAAAAAAAAAAAATATTTGGATTGAGGTTAATTTTCCATAGTTTCCAAAAGATATATAAACTATTTAGCACTTTGAACAGAAAAGGAAATAGAGGGACTCAGAATAAAATGTAGAGAAAGAAGGATTTTAAAAATTTTGTGGAGAATTGCAGAACAGTTCAGGTTGGAAAGGGCCTTAAGATCATCCAGTTCTACCCCTCCTGCCATGGGCTGGGACTCCTCACACTAGACCATGTTGTCCAAGGCTCTGTCCTACCCATCCTTGAACACCGTCAGGGATGGAGAAAATGTCAGTCTGATATCACAGTTCCTGCCTTTACACTTACCTGTTTGGTCACTGAATCGATAAAATTGTGTATTTATCACAGGCTCTTCGTTCAGCTACAAAGGAGGACACTCATACAACTGAAAATTTTGGATGAATTTATGTCAACAGAAGGAAATTACTCTGCTACAACAAGAGGTAACTTTTCTAAGATATGCCATAGTAGCCGATTGCCTCCTCTGTTCTCTATTGCCACACTAACCTGCATGTTCCAAGGACAGAGTGCAACTACTTCTAAGCAATCCTGCCATAAGCAGTAATCAGATAATCTCTACCAGGTCATTGCTCTGCCCTGGACTGTGCCATTGAGAGACATTTAGGAACTCTAGCCCCACAACCACCAGCCATGGGCCAGAAGACTCAGCAAAAAGACAGTGCAGTAGACCTGATCTACCTTGGGGTAGGGATCTCAGTACTCCACTCATTACTTTAGAGATATCCTTTAATTCTACAGAGTCTCATAGCTTTTCTAACCATAGATTTACCCCTGAAGGTCTTGAAATCCTGCATCATTAGAATTTATATCAATTCTAATACAGTCTATCTAGTTTCTCCATTTCCTTATTAATACACATAGGTTTTCATTTCTAACTCTGGCTTTTCATTCATCATTGAATCATGTACTCTCTTCTCCAAAGTATGGTCCTTTTATTGATTGAGAATACTGTCATCCTGTCCATTGAACAAAGTCAACTGTCCTCAAAAATTTCCACAGACTTATAACATAAATCCCTATTTACATTTGTGTTCCACGCAGATTCAGTGTTTCCCAATGAGAAGAGATTGTTTCCATCATTCCAGGGTCAGAAAGAGTTATGAAAATCTGCAGGGTTTTGTTAAAAGCAAAAATACAAGGAATTTACTGCCAAGAGTCTGAACTACCACAACACACAGGTTAAGCTCCCCAGACTGTGATATTGAAATACCTATCATTTTATACAGTATCTGAAAGAAAATCAGGCATGAGAGGGAAGAGTGTAAAAAAACTTGTATTGACATTAGTGTTCTTTGGTCATGTTGGAAAGAAACAACCCCAGACTGTCAATGTTAGCCTGAGAGGACTATCAGCAGGTGAGGGGTAAAGATGCAATTCAGAATCTTGGAGATCTCATAGCACATCGAAAAGATACTGTGCCCTCCTCCACCCCCATAGCCTGGAGTTAATTACACTGAACTACACTGAATTCTCAGTGTACTTCATTGAAAGAAATTCAGTCCAACTTTTTACCTAGCTGCTTTCCTTCAGGAGTTCAACCAACACCAGTAGCATTCCATCCTGCAGACAGATGTGTTTGAAGGACGTCAAAGTTACTTTAATTGTTCACACATTGCTCTATACCATTTTGCCCAAAGAAACTGCTGCTGGCTTACATGATTGTTTTGGAGTTTTGTTTTGGGGGTTTTGAGGATTTGGGTTTGGTTTTTTTGTTTGTTTGTTGGTTTTGCCCTTTTTTATTTATTTTGGTTGATTGTTGTTACATTTGTTGTTTGGGTGGGTTTTTTGGTAACAGTAGTAGTAACATGGTCTCCTAGTGAATCTGACAGATCAAATTCTCCAGCTCCATATTCAAAGGAGAAGGTTTTGCATTCGCAGAACTGCCTGAAAATCCCAATAGCAGAAGAACACTAAATTAAAGTATACAGACCCAGAAGCAACAATGGCATTGTATCATAACAGTTAATAATTAAATGTGCAGTGCCCTAAACAGTCATATGAACATCATCCAGCACCCATTTGACAGCAATTTGTAACTTCACTCCTTGTAATAACTCATATTTTGTGACAGACTGCTGGTGTGAAAATTTTCCCCTTGGCAGAATTCAGCATTTCAGTTGAACTAATTTCTCAGATACATTTTTCATCCAGCACTGAAAGGGCTTACTTGGGAATAAAAACCTTGTTTGCCACCTTGAGAGGAAGTGGCAATTCACCAAACAGAATTTCCTTGTACATACATGTAAGAAACCAGAATAATGTTTGCTCACTGCTGAAAATCAAATGCTTTGTGACCCAAGGAATAAAAAGACAGGAAGTCACCACAAGGGAAAAATAAGGACAAACTGAAAACATGCACTGCTTGCATTTGTACCTCTGCACCCTCCTTCAGAGGTCCCTTCCCAATTCATAAACATGAAATAACACCCCCTACAATGAACACTGCATCTTACAGGGCCAGGCAGAAATCCTGTCATTCAATAAAATCAAAAGCAGAGCATTTTGTCTCCTCCTAAGTGCTGGGTCACAAACATGTACACTCTACATCCAGGCTTTTATGTCCAGTTGGGATTTTATTACATAGCCAGTGGTGACTGGACTTCAGTTAAACCCTTCTTTCATGTAGTTTGGTAGGTTCGCTCTCCAGTTTCAAACGCGACTCATCATCTTTGCAGATTAGCATGCAAATGCCCTAGCATAGAAGCTAGAGAGAGCCCATCACAAGATGCAGTGTTGTAGGTGCAGCGATGCTCAAGTGCTCCAGAAATAAAGATGAACCACAAACCTAAGTTGAAAACCTGAACTCAGTGTATATTTTTAATCGGTGTGAAGTTAATAGCCTTTTAGTAGTGAAATACGTTTTGCAAGTTCAAGAAAAAGTCTATAATCTGGAAAACCCTCTTAAAATTGTATTATCCAAGTCATGTACAAAAGCATCTGTGATTGACACAGTCTGAACTACCCAGCTTCTCAAATTGCTGCAATGAAAAAGAACTTTAAGGAGGGTCTTGTTTTCCCAAGCATACCCTTCTGTACAAAATTCATCAGCTGCCCATGTTCTTCAGAAACACCTTCCCTTTCAATTGTCAGTTTTCACTCACAAAGGACAGAAGTCCTGGTCTGCTTTTACTGGCCAAGATCCTAAATTGCTTGTCTCTGAAAAACAAATGAGTGCTTTTCTGCTCCTGGTTAGCAAGAGTAAGGAAAAGCAAGTACTTATATTATATATTACTCTTACAGAGTTTGCCCAAGGTTAACTCTGTGCAATATGTCTCTGTCTTCTAAACTGGTAAAATACATTTCTGAAGTAGTTTTGGAATTGCATATTCCTGTTCTTAACTAAATGAGGCGCTTGATTATTTGAGCTCATTACTGTAAGGGGGCAATTCAGTACACACTTTGGATTAGTAGTTAATCTGCTTTCATACCTCATTAATGCTATAACCTTTGCAAAGACATGTTAGCAGGAGGCCTTGTGATAGTATTACGACACTAAAGTCTTAATTAGCTTTTGGAAACTGAAGTTTGTGAGTAAGATTTCCTAGGTAATACACGTATAAAAAAGGGATTTTGGAAGGCAGAAGTTAAACTATTCACACACTGAAGCCACACCACGTCTTTATCATGTGAAGAGCCAAGCCTGCACTATATACCTCAAGACACGTTTAAACTTTTGTATAATTCTCTGGGGTTTTGTGCCTGTCCTTCCCCAACAAAACTGAAAAGTATTGAAACACCACATCAGAACACTGCTCCTGCTGTATTTACAGCAAGCCTCTGAAGCACCAAGGTTACAAACTGCTCTCTGGGTTTCCAACTTCATTTTTATGGACTCAGAAATATCAAGTAATCCAGATAAACCTTCAGATTAATGCCAAAACTGCACAGTATTTATCCATGTCAAATCTCTGACTTTATGTAGAAAAACAGAACAAGTTTGAACAAGATGGGTTTTCCTACTCTGCAAATACTGTATCACAGCTTCATTGACTCTCATTTACATTAACAAATGGGGGAAGACTGGCAAAAGGGTTAGACCCTAGTTTTTGGAAGACCATTTACTAGGGAACAATCCTGCTGAAACAGAACCACCTTTCTGGCCAGTCTCCTTACAGAAGACATGGGCATTCTTTGTCCATAAGGTACTTAGTAAGGATTTCCTATACTGTAGGAAAATAGTTGAAAGCCCAGCAAAGCCACAACCACACCTGTAGCAGAACCGTTGAGACTTTCTGCTCTATGTTATACAACAGCAAACAAGTTTGCAGGTTTGGGGATTTCTTTTGATGTTAACCACATAAACAAATATGCAAGATATACAAGTGTTCCCCTGATAGATACAGGATTTGAGAGCAAAAGCAAGAAGGTTTAGTGGATTTTGTGTTTTTTAAGGAAAAAGACCCCAAACTATTTAAATTATGAAGATCGCTTTGTCTCAAATAAGGATCAGTCCTAGCCTCAGCTTGATAAACATCTACGGGGAGATGTGAAGAAACAAAACAGTGACAGACTGAAAGCGCGATACTGTACACGAGAACAATACTGCAAAACCAAAGCAGATGTGATGTCACCTCTGGAGTCTCCCTAGCGATGGTGTTCACAAAGCAGTACCCTCCATGTGCTGCATTTCTTGGATAACAGGCAGGTCATCCTTCCAAATATTCCTGTCCTCAGGATAGGCATTCTCATGCCCACCCACCGGTGCCCCAGAAGACTCTGCAGCACTATTTTACAATTCATTTGTCCATTGGAGCAAGGAGAGCTTAATCCTGATCATCCAGCAAAAGTAGTGCGCCAAGAGACTTACAGATCCTTGTTTCTCATTCTCAGGGTAACTTTTGCTACAGCCAATAGCATATGAACCAGTCCTTGAACCAACTGGCTTCTCAAGGGAAAGCCAAACTGGGGGAAAACCCTGCTAAGAAGGCAAGGGAAATGCAGATTTTTGAGATTCATAGGGTTAGAAATAAATAAAAAATGTGGACTACAACTTGGAACCATCCCTCAAAAGCATTGCACAGTCAGGAGGAAGCACTGCTGCAGATGCGAAACGAAAATAAGTCAATGCATTGAAGCAGCAGCACTCTGTGCTTGCTAAGGCCAGACAGGTCTACTTACACTTAAAAAACCACTGAGATACTCTTTGTGATAGATGCAAAGATCACAGCATTAAAGGAAGCCATGTGTAAGAAAATACTTTTGCAAATGTGCAGAAATTCAAGGCATCCAGAAAAGACCTGGATTTTAAAAGTTAGCAGTTGCATGCATGTATATACACTGAACAAGGACCTCCTTGGCCCAATGCAACAAATAAACTTTCAATTAATTGATCCCTTGAAAATAAATGCATACAATGTAGTTGCGATAATTATTATACATGTGACAAAACACGGTCTCACCAAAACTAATACAATACAAAAAATCCCCTCTAAATAGTTTGGTTTTGTGTTTTCTCCATTCCCTTTTTTTATTTCAGGTTTATTTTCTATCTATCCATGAATATATGAATATGAAACACCATAGAGGAATTATGCCTTTAGAAACCGAACATCCCGTGGTTTTAAAAGCAAGTCCAGATACAGGAAGCACAGCCTGTTTCAGATGCCCTTTCTTTTGTTTGCTTGGATATTTATTCCTTATTTGTTTTATTATGGTAATTTTATACAGATCCAGACTTTTAGAAGTAGAAATTGAGGACTCACCAGGCTCAGGAACAGAAGTAGCTCTGTGGTGACAGGCTGGTTTATAATTAGTGTGCAATCCACCTAGTATCCAGATCCCAAATAGATTACTAGCTGGGAAATACATAATGAGTAAGGCAGCAGCATTAATGAAAACATATCAGTCCTCAGCTACCCCCAAAAAGGGGAACTTAGCTACTCTTACTGTTACTGACCTATGTCTCCTGCCCTCATCCTGCTGCCCAGATCACATAATCAAATGATAAATTCCTCATCATTGCTTCATCACTGGGGACGATGATTTTTTACTTAGTGCCTTTTTCACCATCAGGCAGTGTTTCAAATCTGTGACAACCATGGGCAATGAAGACAAACAGCAGAGACTTAGGGAAATGCAGGTTTCATAAAAGAAAATCTCCCCTTCCTCTCCCAAAGAAGGAATTTCCAAACTGAGATTTAAAGCAGATGAAACGCCTCAAAACCAATGTGTCACTGGTGAGATTTCTCCTTCCTCCAAATGGCATGAACCAACCATTTTAATAATCTAGACAGCCAGCCTGAGCTTGGCATTCACTCAGCATCATACCTACAAAAGCAGGAATGAATCCAAATTTTGCCTTTTCTTCTTTACTGAGTCAAGGCTCTGAACTGCTTAACTTCCTTACTATGATTCTACTGTGAAATTTGAAAGATACTTATCAATAAACACCCCACAACAGATTTATGATTAAGAAACAATTTTCCTAAACGCATCTATTAAATTAAGAAACCCTGAATGTAAAATATATAAAGTGTGGTCTGATGTACATACAGAAATAGGTCTGAAGTAGATCGCTATAAAACAACGTAGGGATGCATTTTTCAAGCAGTGAACCTTTTTTTAAGGACAATTTTATATCTTAGGCTATGTAGGACTTTTTATTCTAAATTCAAATCCTTCTTCGTGATGCAAAGAGCCTTTTCTTCCTCTGCATTCTCCTCCTCCTCCACTTCCCCCAGCCCTCACTTTCCTGAATATAACTCTGCAATGATAGCCTGCTTAGGAGCTGTATCTCCCTAGGCCAGGAGCCAGCATGGATGAATACAATTTTGGGAACAATATGCTCAGTGACTGTGAAAAAGAAATGGCATGCCAACCACTTGTACCTCCTGCCAGCTGCTCCGTAAAGCATTAGTTACCACCAGGTCTGGAAAAGTCATTTTGCCACAGTTCTGCCAGAAAAGCGACAGAACTCTTGGGGAGCCCTTCTGAAAGGGGACAAGGGGAGGGAGCAAGATTAGAAAGGGCCCAGCTCCCTGGAAAAGTGCCACAAATAAGTGTAAACACCAAAAGTTTAATGAGTTCATTTCATTATTAGCAAAAGCATTTCATAAATAGCACTAATATTTTACTGTGCCAACTCAGAAACACCTCAAATTCTTCCCATGAAGCCAGGCAGGCTTCATGGTAAGGTGTCTGCAATAGCTCTGTCTCCAAGAACCTTCACTTACATTTTGAATTTCCAAGCCTGCTTTCAGCCCTGAAGGCTGCTCAGCTCCAGAACAGAGGCCATGCTTAATTTCTTTTTTTAGTTATCACAAAAAGAGGGAGATGTTCCAAACCCCCGTATCTGGTTACTGTTTGGTACCTTCTGCTTCCTAGACTGACATGGGAGAAAATTCTGATTACAGATTTTCTGTAATTTCTTGAATCACTTTTTAAGTAAACCAGCACCATGCCAAGATCTCTTAGGTGGAATGTCTTCCTCCACAACCCCTCTTTTGCTGCCAGGGAAGTTGAGTTTTACTTTCAGAGAAAGAAACATGACATCAGTTCAGTTCTTGCTCTTATTGCAACTATATGGAAAACGCCCTCATGCTGTGGAAAAGGGCAATTACAGCACATGAGCTAAAGTGCAAATACCTGGTTGCCACTGTTTAAAAATCTGCTCATTAGCAGTGAATTAGACTTTGTGTATCCCTGTATACCAATCCAACTGCTACAGTATTCTACTACTGAGTCTCCTGACCAGAAAGCATTCTCACACAAATTAATGATGCCAAGTGAGACTCTGCAACTGACTACATTTTTTCCTTGAGTATCTTTTCATATCAATTTTTTTCACGCTGGCAATACTAATTTCTTGTAATTCAGGATATCTGACATGAGCTGTTAACATTAAATCTAGGACTGACAGCTTGGTCCTCATCTGGAGATGCATAAATATACTTCTCCCTGCATCTGTGTGGCCTCAGTGCTCCACAAGGGCTTGCAGGTTTGTTCATGCCTTCAGACATTTAGGCGCATCATCCTCACTTGGATTCATTTCTGTAGAACAGCATTTGCTGTAGCAAAGGAGAAGAATAAGCAAATTCAGCAGCACCCTGAAACTTCTTTAAGCTTTAGTTACTGAAAATCAAGTACTAAATGGAAAATATACTCAAATGAGATGCTTCCCTCCACAACACCTAAGCTGTGACTATGCAGCCTTGGGTTACAGCCTCAGATCATCATCCTGCATGTGATGCAGCCCTGCAAGCACGCAGTGGCTCCAGAAACATTGCAGTAGGATCATAGGACACGAAAGACAACAAATATCCTGGAGAGTCTTAGGTAAAAACAAATACCATTTGTTTTTCTGCACAGCAAGTATGTTACTAGGAAAAAAAAACCAAACCAACATTTTGCTTCATACATAATTAGTTGAATAATGATACATCTTCAATCATACAATAAAGCAGATGATACTTTTTTCCCCAAGTCTTTTGACAGAACTTAAATGAACAAATCCTCTGTAAACTGGCTGCTGATTTGTATGCAAGAAAAGATTAAACAGATTTGCTGAATTACTCATCAAACCATTTTGTCTATTTAAACCCTGATTTTGCTCTAAAGAGGAAAAAATCATCTGTCTTTATTAAAAGCTGGGATCAAAATATTAAATTTAATGAGTGACCATCAGAACTAGAGAGACAAGATGCCCTTGTCCTCTGGAGAAGCCTCACAGCCATGCTGTTAACTAACAGCAGCACAACAGCAAGGACAAGAAAATGAACCGGGCAGCTGTCCACAGAAAGACAGAAGCCCTGGGTAGCATATTCCAAAACACTGTTCCCACTGAGTTCTCACGTTTTTAAAGCAGAGAGACTGAGGGCAGGATCAACTAATGCATTTGTACCTGGCCACTGGGCTTCACACTGCTCCTGCTCCCTGGCTTAGTGATGTCCAACAAAGGAAACTGTGCTTGGGAAGTGTATGACATGACAGCCCGGCGTCATGTGGATAACCATCTAGCCCTGCACCTTCACTACCAAAAGTAAGCTGGATCTCTACATCCTGCATGTGATTTGGTGTATTCAGAAACTGAACATACCTAGATGTAAACGACTCATGGTAAGTGTCTGACTACCTCTGACTAGACACATCTTTTTGCTTTTCAGGATAAGGACAACAGAACAAGAGCTCTGTCATCCCCATCCATCCCTGCACAATCAGAGTGGTTGGAAATGTTGTTGTGAAATGTATCTCCCAAGGTTATGACTTTTATATACAACATGAGTACCCTTCCAGACAAAGCAGAAGCATTTCTAGTCACAAAGCATCAGAATTTTCCATGACAACTGGCAGGGTTATTTTGTTTTGCTGCTTGTTTGCTTACATGTTTTCCCTTTTTGAGAAAGAGCAAGCATTTGTTCAACTCGCATTAATGAGCAGCTAATTCTATTTATCCTGCTGTGCTAGCACCAGTACATCACAGTATTAGTATTTTTCTGTCTTGGGTCTTACACAATGGGAAAAGATGATCTGATTCAATACATATAGATATATATGTATGGGTTTAAATGCATTGAAAATGATTCCTGTATTGTAAATCCTTTATTCATAGGGAAAATGTAGCTCTCCCATGTGTACCAGAAATATTGATCAAATTATTCCAAAAACTAAAGCAAATCTGATTTTTTTTTTTTCTGAGACAAGAGAGCAAATGAAAGAATCTTAGAATTGCAGTGACAGAGAAAAGATTCATTGTGT
>JBCJKH010010616.1:0-48741 GCA_039877255.1 Loriculus beryllinus | reverse complement strand
TTATTGAGTTTTGCTCTGGCTTGTGCCCTCTGATTGATATGATTGTGTTAGGTTTAAAATTCCATTGTGTCAAGTCTTGTAATGCTTATTGCTGCCAGACTGTTCCTTGTGTGGAGTCTAGATAAGATATATTTCAGTTTAATTTTTACCTCTTTCTAAGGTCTGTGCACAGATGATAGGTACTTCTTGTCCTGTGAGCATATGAATCTCATATTAGCATCCGGACAAGTCCTTGTGGTCACAGCTGTGTTATGCACTGCAGAGCTCTTTAAACTATTTCAGCCATGTCCCATGTTACTCTAAACCTCTGCAAGCTCAGTGCATACCTAGATTCAGATATGTGGATCTGTCTTTGGGTTTCAAGCCCAGAATATGCCCACTTATACTTTTAGGATGTGTATTTTGGCTTTATTTTTGATCCCATTTTCCACCTAAAGCCAAAGCCACTCAACCTTTGTGTTCAGGCTGCTGCTCTTCCACACCTACCTGCTCCATATCTCCCTCCAGGTAACGGGATGAGACAAGCAGATCTTTACACCAAACAATGAAATCCTATGTTTGCAGTACCTAGCCTTAGTGTGAATTGCCCCAAAAAGGTGGAATGAGGATACGTGTCTGGCACAGTAAAAGCTATGCTAACACAGGTGGCTGTTCAGAGTCATAAAGATCAGGTAGAGCAGGTTCAGAGACTATGGGTCTGTGTTGTGAAGTGCATGTATAATAAAAGGCTGTCCTTGGCTACAGTGAGGGTTTCATTGCTGTATTGTTCTTCCCTAAAAGTGCTCTTAGAAAAGCTTCTAAACCAGCCATCACTCCCTGCCATGTGGTCCGGTCGGGATTCCCTTCAAACCTGTTATATCTTACTTTTGGTCCCCAGCTGCTTCTGCTCAAACAGGGTTACTCTCATCAATCATTAGTTACTGAGTTTCATAGGTTTTGCTGGTTGCTTTCAGTCCCCTGGTAAGATTGGACTTCAGGCTCCTCTTATCTCAGCGGAGACTTTATCTGTGCCTAGCCTACTGCCAGTACTTCAAAGACAGAAGTCCTGCTCAGTTGCTTTCTAAAAAGCGAAACAAATCAAACCCTCAGCAAACTGCTTCTTTCTTTAAACTCGGTTTTATCTCATTGTTAATGACAAAAAATATCTAAGGATATTTACAGACATTTAGCAGGAGCCTGTGTTTCCTGTAGCTGTTTGGCATTTTCTGAAACAAGTTATTTATCAGACGCTGTAAGAAAGTATCTTTATACAGAGAGATGACTGCGTGTGGTTTTGCTATGTCCTATGTCAAATTCTAACGCGTACTAGCACCTGTATTATCTCGGAGTGCAGATAATATTTTGTTGATCAGCAATGTTTTTCTTTTCAAACCTTGCTAAGACCAGGAAATTAAGAGTGACTCCAATGTAAATAGCACTGGAGGTCAGCAGAGCTGTGTTCCCGTGGGCCTCATTAGCCTCTTTAGCATGAGGACACAACCCTTTCCTCCCGATGCTTACAGATAAAAATGCCATACCCCCAGGATGACAACAAAAGAGTTGGGGGTTTTACATAGCCCCTTCCCCTTCCATTGACCTTGTGAAGGTTGTAAAATTAAAGCTTGCAAATGGAAAGCCGCATATAATGAAAAGAATAACCAATATTCAAGAGGTTTAATTTTCCTTTCAACGTTGAATAGAGTTTGACATTTTATGTTATATTTTTCCCTCTAGAAACATCTCTGGTGCCTTCTGAAGCCATTTTGAATGGACCCAGAAAGGTTTCTCTAATGATTTTATACCTTTTTCCCCATTGGTACTGTAGTTTGCTATCAGGCAGCTATCAGTAAGAAGGCCCATAACTTTCACAAAACACTACAACAAAATACATGCTGAAGTAAGAAATGGACCCTGAGATCACCAGTTTAACAAAACTAAGGGTTCTTCCAGAAGTGCAGTCCAAACCTAGGAAACGTGGACTGCTGGTTTCACATAGTTTTGAATGGTCCAAGTTGGATGGGACTTGGAGTAACCTGCTCTAAGGGAAAGTGTCCCTGCCCATGGCAGAGGGTGGAACTGGGTGGTCTTTAAAGTCCCTTCCACCCAAACCATTCTGTGAATAAAAAGGCCATTTCTAAAGGTGTCTTTTCCAGCATTCAACCTCAGACTTTAGGCGAAGTAGGAACTGGCTATGTCCATCAGCTCTCAGTGACATAGCCATTTGCCTTTAGGTGTTACTGGAGTGGATCCCCAGGCTGTACACACAACTACTGGCTCCCTACATAGCCTCAGGCATTCAGGAAATTCAGTCCGGTGTAAGACCTACAAATCAAATTGCAAGCTGAGAAATATTGCAGGCAAAGTTGTGTATTTTTCTTATATACATACACAGATATGATTTCTATTTTATATACATGGCACATGGCCTTAAGGTACTGCAGTGCTAATGCTGTATATACATTTAATTCTTCAATATAATTTAATGCATTCTATTAATATATTCATAGTTTTAATGAATTATTCATATGCTAATATGTACATATTAGGTATTTTCTATATATAGAATAGCAGTGCTAATGCTTCCACAACCAAGAGCTGTTTTGGTGCCTTGATTGAGGTTCTGTGGAAGGTTAATGTTTTGGGGGGTGGATGGAGATGGGGAGGTGTGAGTGTGTTGAGTCTTTTTCTTCCTTCACTTCAGAGGGTCACTGAGCAGTGTTGGTTCATGCTGCTGGATACAGTTATAACAATGTTAGAGGTCAAGCCTTGAGTCAAACTAGGTTTCTGTCTTTTCATCCCTGTATCAAGAGGGTGAGATATTAACTCTCAACATAAAACATCAAGAGACTGTGTTCTGGTAAGGAAGCTTAACTGATATTTACTGACAAAGTGGAAAAAGCCATGCAGGAATCCCTGGTTAATACAACGAATACCTTTCCGCCTGAGCAGATAACGTAAATCATAATGTGGCTTTCTGCATCAGGTTGTGAGATCCATCCTGCTGGCACACCAAATCCTCACTTTCTTTGATACTGGGGCAGATCTGACTGCTGCTTCTCCCATGTGTTGAGTCACAGGTGCCAAGAAAAAGGTGGTCGCAGTCACCTCTATCTGCAGTGCAGTATCATTTGAATCATTTCAGCAGTCACCCTCTGTTTATACCCCGAAGCAGTGATCTTCAAGCAGTCTTAAGTGCTCACCCAATTGCCTCTGAGAGGATGGCTGCCCTTCTCAGTGCCTGTAATTACCCCAGCAGCAGAACACCTACCATTGCAACAAACATATCCCAAAAGTCATCAGGAGGCTAAGGGGAAGTACGGTATTCAAAATACCAGCTTGGACGAGAGCCTGTGAGCAGAGTCAAACCCAACCATGGCTAACAGATCTCGGCTCTGCGTTAGCTGCCTGTGGATGGTGTTATGAAAACAAATCCGTACTCTAGCCAGAGGCTGCGAAGGATTTCTAACTCTGTTTTACTATTGTACTGCGGATGTTAGCTTTGATTCGTGTCCCCTTTGAATGTCTAACCTCTGCTAATGACCAGATGAAAAGGATTTATTTGAGCACTACTCATGACACTAGATAAGGGACTCTCTGTGAGTTCAGGATCATGTCTGCATCTTTTCGGGTAATGCTGGCAAAGGATCTGTCTCAAGAGGCGATGGCAGACAAGTCCAGTAGCGATTTCTGTGACTACAGATCTGATGTCAGCCTGCAGGACAGTAAGTGTCCAAAGTCTGCACATTTTCATTTCTTTTTGAAATGCTAATAAGAACCAGCCTGTGTGTCTTTGTCCCTCTTTGCTAACCATGGCTCTTTACTATGCTCATGTTGGGTGAGTGAGCAGTTCACGAATCAAGCTACTTTAGGATAGTTCTTTAGTGCAATACGTGACACCCCATGCTAAGGGTCCTGCACAAAACATACGGACTGTTGTAGGCTTGCTTTGCTTTGAGAAGTCTGTCACGGTGCATTTGTTTGACAGTGTATTGTATGTGATTTGCAGTTTCCTGAGCTGTACTCATTCATCTTGTTTATAGCCCTTTTATTAATGGTCATTTTCCAAACAAATAAAAATTAAGTTAGTCTTGTTGGACTATAGAGAGCTGCCAGGATGAGACTATTACCTGAACCCTGAAGGAAGAACAAGTGAGCAGCAATGTATACTCAGAGGTCTTCAAATCCCAGGAGTAGCTCTTTTCTTAT
The DNA here is from genome assembly GCA_039877255.1 of Loriculus beryllinus. Taxonomy (NCBI): domain Eukaryota; kingdom Metazoa; phylum Chordata; class Aves; order Psittaciformes; family Psittacidae; genus Loriculus; species Loriculus beryllinus. The sequence goes on along the minus strand of JBCJKH010010616.1, from coordinate 44,556 downwards.
GTACAGAACAGTGATTTTAAGTATCTGATGGCCAGATCCTACCCAGGCAGCTGGCATGTATTGTGTCCTGTCCTTCTAATGGCATTAAATTTCCAGGTAACATCCCTTCCTTCTTTCTTCACCGTTTCCACAGTTTTGTGTCCGTTTAGATGCAGGGTTTCCTCAAGCCCAGCTTTTTGCAGTATGTGGGTTTCTCTGGCAGGGCAGCAGTCCTGTGGTTGGCAGCGCATCACTTTGTCATCACTGTGAAGGATGCGGGCACAGCACAAGCTTAATTTTCATTATCTCGTAGCACTGAAATTCTGGAGTACCATCATGTTAGCAGGATCTGGCATGGCTTTCTCAGCCATGTATATGCTGTGAGACCACACTGATATCAATATAACAAGCCGAGGACAGCCACCTCAGCACATTGTCTCAGCGGTGACAAATCCTGGCCTATTTTTGCTCTAGTACAGCTTTGGAGATCTCAGTTGAAGATATACGGCTGCAGGTGTCTACCTTCCTTGAGGTAGAAGTAGACTCTGGTTTGTCTCCTCTAAACTCTTCCAGAGAGCTTTTGTTCCTGCCCATGGCAGGGGGGTTTGAACTAGATGATCTTAAGGTCCTTTCCAACCCTAACTATTCTATGATTCTATTTCAATATGAGAAATGCATCTGTTGTTAAAAAAATGCCATTGGAAAGATGTTCCAAAACACTGTTTAGGAAGAGCCTGGTTTTGTAGGCATTTGAAAGCCATCTCCCCCCTTGAGTTGCACATGTAGTTCTGAGTGTGGTTTGCAAGACCCTGAGTAATAGATACCTCTGTGCTGATCTGGGATAAACCTTTTCTTTATGTACAAGCATGGTTTAGGGAGAAGAAATTCCAGCTCTGAAAAACAGGTAAGACCCTTATGGATCTGTTTGTTTCTCCTAAATGTTTTTGAGGGTTTTGTTAATTTTTAACAGGAGCCTTGACATTTGGAATATTACAGGCAGCTTTGTCAGGATTTCTGTGATAAATGTACAGACAGTGCCTGCCACAATGTTAGTGCATGTGCAGATACCTGTAGTTGTTAAATGAGAGATGCAATCCTGAGAGGATTTTCATGTTTTAAGTAGAAAAAGTCCAATTCCAATTTCTTTTCCATCAGTTTGTTAATGAAAAGCACACTTGACTTCCTTAGAATGTGTTCTAAAATGTAGCACTGTAGCTTTTGCAAGCAATCCAAAGAGAAGAGGTGCTGCTGCTTCATTAGGTGCTAGTGGATGCAATGCACCTGAAAATGTCTAGTTTTAGGATAGGTAGGAGGAAGCCCATCTTTTCATGACAGCTGTGTGTATTGGATCTACCCAGCTTGTAGGAGAAGGGAGAGAAATATTTCAGACATGAATGAGGAAAAGCTCTTTGCCTGGGAAAGCCAGGTGAGGTGTCCATAGAAACAGAACAGCTTTCTTGCGCACTGCAAGCCTGCAGAGTGTTCGAGCACATCCTTTTGGGTACACTGGGGGTTAATGATGTTCTCCTTGGTTCTGGGACACCTGGCAAGGAGCTACTCCATGTTAATCCACACCTTTGCAGGGAGAGTCATCAGGCATGGAAGTGTGAAGGGCAGCATAGATGCTGGACAGTAAGGAACCAGATAAAATTAATGAAAACAGGGGTAAAAAAAGCAGAAGGCTTTTGGTGAGGCAGGAAGCAAATCTGGAAGGGCAAGTGAGGTTGTTTTCTTCTTGGCCTGGAATTTCTTTATATGCTTTCCCCCTTTCCTGTGCGTCTCCTAGGAAGTGAACCTTTCCCTGTGCCAAAATGTTTGCACTCTTTGACTAAGCCTCAGAGTAGCACATTGCTGTTACTCACCCTCATTTACTCTTTAGCAAATCACTGCTGTTTATCAAAACACCCTTTTACGCACATATTTCCTGCTTGGTTTCTTCTTTCACTTAATGGCTGTTATGAATGCTGATTGAAACAATATTATGAAACAACTTTCAGAAGGTGTAGGAACAAATAAGGGATACGTGAACAGTGTCTTAAAATAGAAGAAGACGTAACCTATTTTGCCTTGAGCAATGGAATTGCTTTTCCTTTTTTATCTGAAGAAAGAAAACAATTGAAAGAGTAATTTATTTATTGTGATTTGTTCATTTATTAATAAGCAGCAATAAAATAAGTGCGTGGTTATGTTGTCATGATGAGGCAGCTGATGCTTTCCCCTAGGAGTATTTATTTTTGCTGCTACTTTTTCCTTTGCTCTGCTGTCCAGGGATTTGTCCTCTAAGTAAGTCCAAACAGGAATTTCAGCTTTACAATACGTGGCAGGCTCCATGAAACAAAAGCCGCTTGTGCTGGGAGGCAGCTCTGTCCAGATGGACAGAGGTTCCCTTTAAGAGAGTTCATCCAGTGGGTGGGATTTGTACTTTATTTGTTTTTAATAACGCTGCATCGGTGATAGGGACACAACAGTGGCTTCATTCCAGAACATCCTGCTGGAGGAAGCGTTTCTGCTGGGGATAAAAGTTTAACCTCTCCCCCCCACCACTCCTTGTCAGCACACTGTTGACTGTCCTTTCATTGTGGTGGATGGTAACTGAAAACACTGCTAAAGAATCACCTTTGGTGATCTGCTCCCCTGCGTGACATGTTTAAATGTTACTGGAACCCAGTGAGTGAGTAAAAAAGAGCTATTCAAGAGTGTTGTAACTGTGTCAAGATGCAGGATTTCGGCCCAAAAGGGAGCAGATCATGTTTGACAACTTATTTGTTTGTACTTTGTGGAAGGGGGAGAACATGGTTGAAAGTCATGGAACAAACTAAAGGATTTGGGGTTTTTTGAAGCTGTGGCTGAGAAAGAAGCTTAGAGGACATTAAGCTCATTACAGCTGGTGTTTAAGTCATCAAAGGAGGCAGAGGCAGTGTGAGGAAAGAATATTAATTATGGAGAACAGTGAGGGCTACTATTTAATTTGGTCTGTGACAGTGTGACTGTAGGAGACATTTCTGCTCCCGGGTGCAGAAGAAATGGCAGATCTCTGCCGCTGGAATGGGAGATCCAGTTCTTGTTTCACATACACTCCTTGTACTCCACTCAACTGCTTGTTTTCCCTATAGCAGCAGGTCTAAACCAGGTTAACTGCAGCGTCCTTTTGTATCGATGCCACCCAACTGGCGTGTGGAACCCTCAGCATGCCACTTGTGATCAGGAGAGAAGGCTGTGCTTTGTGTTGAAACAAGCCTTCTCATAAAGATATCATGGGGAGCTGCTTCAAAGGAGGCTGGCAAAACTGTCATTGCTGGGCAGACCATGAAACTGAAGCACAGAGTGGTTGAATAATTTGCCACCCAGCATAGTAGATGGGGCCAGTGACAGGGCTGAAAGTATAATTCATCCTAGATCAGAGCCTTGTTGCAAAAGAAATAGGTCTGGTTTCCATTTCTTAGGGATCACAGGATAAATACTAGAGGATGAAACAGGTCAGGTTCCCGTAGCTTTATGGGAAAAACAAAGGTAAAATATGAACAATGTGATTTGTGTTTTACTTTTCTTTTTTTTTTTTTTTTCCTTTTTTTTCCCCTTCTGACTCACCCATGCAGATACTTCAGAAGGTGCAGCCAGGCTGACACAGTACTATAGCAGGTTAAATAACAGGAAATTTTCCTGTTCCAACATTTATTTATATTCTGATTCAAAGTACACGCTCCTTTCATTTGGTTTTTGAGATGCTTTAACTCAAAATTCACCTCCATTTACCTAGATGGCCATGGCCTTTCCTAGGAGCTAAAGTCCTGGTAATCATTACTCTGCATCAAAGGATGCGGCATTCCTGCTGCAGGTCCTGTGGGGCACCATGACCAGCGCAGGCGAGCATGGGTCTGATGGGAAATGAAATATTCCTTTTGGATGCAACAGATTAAAGTTTTGGGGGGGAGAGAAAGACGAAGTGTTGTTTACAAGTCCCTGATTCATTGTCACACACAGCCCTGCTGAGATCGTGCCTCCTGCCCTATGGGTATTAGCAAGGAAGCTGGACCCATTGTCAGTCACATAGAGCCTGTGGTTTTCTAGCAGTGTGGCCCAACAGAGAAGCAGGAGGGGTCTGTGCAGTGGAGGAGCAAAAACATGAGGAAGGAGGTGTACAAATGCAGCCAGGCTGGGCAGACCTAGGAAAGGCCAGCACTCTGCTACCCGGAGCTTGAGGGAGGGTAGAGAGTGGGAAGGCAGGTAAATGATGGCAGAGGAAGAGGAGGGTGTTCGCTTGCTTCTTGGTTATTCAAGCCATAGAATGCCTTTTAGTCTGTGTAAGGTGCAAGCTGATGTTGGCAGGGGGGTTGGAATTAGATGATATTAAGGTCCTTTCCAACCCAAATCATTCTGTAGTCCTGTTTGGGACTTTGAGGTGTTGCTGAAATGTGAGAAGCAGACAGAGTGCAAGACAGAGGCTTTGGAGAAGGATGGGTCCAGCCGCAGGGCACCCAACACTGTTTCTGAGCCCTGGGGGAAAACGACTGAGCTCTAGCAAACACAGGAGATAAATGTACCTGATAAATAGCAAATCATCTTCATCCACAAAGGCTCCCTCTGTTCATTTTGTTTATCAGTTGTTAGTCTGATATGTGCGAACATGCCATCCACACCGCAGTGAGCGTACACCAATAAACGTGGGACCAGTTTTAATAGGATACCTAGAGGCACAAGCTGTGAGATGCTAAGTATCATTTAGCAGAGCCTGGCTCCAGATGTTTTATGAAGTAAGACAAAGGAAATATATGCCTTATAATAACCTTAATTTTCAGACGGAAAATGGGAGAAATGGGTATGTTCACTAGCATGCACTAACAAGACTGCTGTTGCCTTCCTGCCCTGTGAAATACATTTTTATTGTCCCCCTCCACCCTCCCTCAGGTGACTAGTTTGATCTTGCTCACAAGTTTTAGGTTTGCTTCCAAGTTCTTAGACAGTCTCCTCTAGCTCATGGGTTAATAATTATCCCTCCTCTTTAACAGTATCTTTCATGTTAAAGAGCTGCAGAGTATTTTGCAGCCCCATGCCAATATTTGCTCTTTCACCAGGGGAGAATACAGGGTGACTTAAACGGGACAATCAAGTGAAGGGGGAATTTGGCTCTGTGCATAGAGGTCTCTTCACCTATAGCCAAAGCGAAGAGCGTGGTGGGTGCTGTGCTCTGCCAAGTTAGCTTCCAGTCTCTGTTGGCAGAAGGAAGGCAAAGCCTGTTGCTAATGGAAAGTATTTAAATGCTGAGGACTGGGAGGGTGAAAGCTGGAAAATGTGCCAGGGCAGCTGCGTTAATACCTTTGTCTCAACAAAAGTATTGTACGGCTCTTGGTTGTAGCTGGCATTACTATCATTTCATGTCATTAAGGATTGGACCTATTTGCCCTACTGATTTTGAACCTTAAGGGTTCTTTCGGGATTCTTTTTTCCTGTCCCATATTTTCCTCTGCAGGACTATGAGACTAGAAACTAATTTCAAATGAAAACTGAACTTCTCACACGTTCGCTTTCTCCCTGGAGCTGAGGCTTTAAGAGAAACATTGGAAGTCCATGTACTCCTGAAGAAAAATGTTTAAAAGCCTACAAAAAATGACAATATTCTCATATCCAAAAGACTAAACTCATGAAGGCTGTCCCAGCTATCAGTACTGCCTTGGGATAAGGTATAGGTGACCCACTTCCACCTTCGAGGCTGGAGACATCGTGCTTTCAATGTTACTTTCATCTTCTGTACAGTAAAGCTTCCCTTTACTGTTTATTTTCTTTCTGGGACTGCTTGCTCATTAGTACAGTGATTGTCTTATGAACCCGACTCCTCCCAGCATCAATGGAGTTGTTCCAGTAGATGTGATGAGGAGCTCCACGTTTAATTAACAATCAGTATTTGTAACAATAACCTTTGCACATTACTGTAGCCAGTGTTTTCCCAGCTTTGACCTTTCTGTAGGGTGGAAATTACCCAATTCATTCCACAGTTTTCACTCCATGTTTTATTAACAGGATCTGGGAAAAGTATTAGCTCTGCAAGGGTAGAGCCAAGCAGTTAGTGCTGCTACAGCTGCCTAAGCAGTGCTCAGCTCCTCATTTTGATGGTGATATAGCTCACTTACCTCATAGCTCCAAGGCCTCCCCTAGATATCTGAAGGGTTATCATAAGGCTATGCAGGTGGTATATTTAGGGTCAAGAGAGTGCATGTAAGCAGATGATGCATGGATAAGGATGATCCAGGTATATGTAGATGGATAAATGAATCAGAAATCTGGAAAGGCTGGACACTGTAGTCCTTAAATAAAAAGCTGATTAACAGACTGGGTTAGAGAGAGTGTCCTTGACTGGCACAAGGTACCCAGAGAAGCTGTGGCTGTTTCATCCCTGGCAGTGCTCAAGGCCAAGTTGGACGGGGCTTGGAGCAACCTGGTCTAATGGAAAGTGTCCCTGCCCATGGCAGGGGATGGGAACCAGATAATCTTAAGGTCCATCCAACCCAGGCCGTTCTGTGATTCTGTGACGGCACTTCCACACTGCACAGTGACATTTTGAAAGGTAATTTTCTGTGGCTGTTACTCAAGCTTGAGATTTCTCCCAAATGCCATAAAGCTTCGTTTATTTAAAATTAAAAAGGTAAGTAAACCCATTCTTTTTGAATTAAAAGATGATTGAGATGCTGAAGAATCAGACTCTAATCAAGCTCAGGCCTGCGTGGTTTTTACTGGCATGTTTCCTCCAGGAGTTTCATATCATACCCAGCACCAAACTTTGGTAAAGGACGAGAAAAGTCCCCTTTTTGCAGTTCCCACAGTCTCTCCAGGCAGCATCCAGCCGTTTGGACAGAGCAGGCTGGTTTCCATCCCTCTGCATAAAATGCAAAGAGCGTAATCGTTTGCTCGCAGGCTCGTTTGTGGGAATCAAACCAGTCCACATCAGAAAGGAAAAGCCTGGGCATGTAACAGAAAGACAATCCCAGTTAATGGCTGCAGGCAGGGCTGTGCAATGCCTTAGCAGTGGGGGAAGGGTTCTTGTATAACTCCATGCTGTGGAGTGGAAAGGCAAATACATTTTATAATGCTACATGATGATGTAAGATCATTTGGGGTTGGACAGATTTATTCTGTACCTGCTGGTTGACAGCCGTGTCCCCGGGACCATATCTCAAAATCTGCTTCAGACCGTGCTGTTCTTTCTTTAAAGAATCAAATCCTAATCCCAGGGCTCTCAGTCACGTTGTGGATTTCAGCTGGATCAGGACTTTTCTCACAGCTGCTTCTGAATACCCAGCGAGCAGTGCACCTTACCAGTGTGTGAAAGGCTGAAGGGTCTCTCTTCAACACTGGTTGCTGGTTCTCTGCCCTCTTCTACCCCCAATGTATTTTGCAGGTTTACTGCTGCCACAGTGGTCCAGAGAGTACATCTTTGTAACACTCCTGTGAGCTAGCCCTGTTATCATCATGATGCATTGAAGGAAAATAGAGCGATTCAGTGATTTGCTTAAAATCCATCTCCAAGTGGGCACCCCATGAGTCTCGAGTCTTGGCAGCATCCTAACCACTGATTCATCCTTTTCTGCCAGATCAGCCTTTAAAGGATAAGTATTAGGAAATAATTCCAGGTGTATAAGTTATTAAATTAGAGAAGCAGTAGCTCCATTGTGGGAAAGGTGAAGAAAGCGTAGTTGCAGAAAGTCACCCTCTGCAAATAAATGCTGAGCATCTAATAAGTACTTTGTGATTCTTACGAGCCCTCCTTTAGTAACCCCTCAGGTAACCTTTTAAATTTGATTGACTTGTCACATCAAAGGTCTTGTTTTTATGAGCCATATTCTGAGTCTGGTTCTTCTTAAGTTACAGATAAACAGGCCATGAAGAGTATAATGAAGCTTTTCAACACTCAGCAAAACTGAACATGTAGCAGATGTGGTCATGCAGCATCACCTCTGCATTTTGGCAGGTGTGACAGGCATCATCACTCAGCATATGTAGAGGCTTGGTGTTGCCTCGACATAGCCACAACATGCCCGTCCCATATGAAATCTCCCTGGTGGGGCAGGAACATGCTACAGGTGAAGTGTAACATGGAGCTCAGCTACACAGTGGAAGCCTTGAGCCTGAAGCAAAGCAAAGACTGCAGTGAGAATTAGAAGAGAATTGTGTGTTTCTATGGATAATGAGAATACCCATCATTTTCTTCCTTATGTATAGAAAGAGTGTAAAGTCTGGTTGTGGCTTGATGTCAAAGTGGGAACCAATGATGAGCGGTGTTCCTCAGGGGTTGGTCTTGGGACCAGTGCTGTGGACCAGTGCTGTTTAATGTCTTTGTAGGTGACATGGACAGTGGGATTGAGTGCACACTCAGCACGTATGCTGATGACACCAAGCTGTGTGGTTTGGTTGGTACACTGGAGGATAGGAATGCCATCCAGAGGGATGTTGACATGCTTGTGAGGTTTGACCATGCCAACCTCATGAAGTTCAACAAGGGCGAGTGCAAGGTCCTGCATCTGGGTTGGGTCAATCCCAAGCACAAATACAGATGCTGGGCAGAGAATGAATCGATTGGGAGCAAGACTTGGGGGTGTTGGTTGATCAAAAACTCAGCAGGAACCAGCAGTATGCACTTTGAGCAACCTGCTTTAGTGGAAGGTGTCCCTGCCCATGGCAGGGAGTTGGAATTGGGCTATCTTAAGGTCCTTTCCAACCCAAGCTATTCTATCATTCTGTGAGGCAGCTGCTAGCACTTGGACATAAAAAAGAAACTGGTTTTGGTTTGGGGGGTTTTGTTCAGTTTGGTTTGGTTTTTACTTTTCTAAATGTGGGTGTTCCCATACAAAAATGGAAAGAAGTTTTGGTGTGTCTCTGAGCCATGTGGCGTTGGCCACTTTGTGGCAGGAGGCTGCATTAGAAGACTCTCCTGCTTTACAGCTCTCCTTTGGTTTCTGTGACTTACTTTGAGTTGCAAAGCAAGTTCCATGCTAATTTGTTGAAAAGTGTGGTGTAGATTTTGGGAAATTTTTGTTGCCTCATGTATTTGCCCACTGAGTTCAGTCTGGGAGGCACGTCCCTTCATTTCAGCCCCTCTCCATCTTTTAATCTCATGGTCCACACCATTGCTCATCCTGAGCACTTAGTGACCTCTCACAAGCTGGTAGTGCTTCACCTGTGACTCACACCTCAGTCCCTTCTCCAGAAATGAAGCTGTTGTGGGGCCATGGAGAGGGCAGACAGTCCTGGGAGGATAAGCAAACCCCCTTTGCTGACCTTTGTGGCTGGTGTGATGTATACTTATGGAAGCCACAGATATAACAAATAAACAAAAGCTCATGAAAGTGCCCATGAATCGAAGTTACCGACATCTGATCTGCTTTACTTGAATCTGAACTTACAGAGATTTGCCAGTTTAACCTGAGAGGAATTGCAGTCCTCCTCTGTGTGCTGCTAATGGCACCGAGACCTGACTGTGAGGATTGTGGTGTTGAGGAAGGGCATGTGCTCTCATGTGTCATGGGCAAAGTCATGTGAAGTCCAATGCACTGCAATAGTGCAGGGAAAGCCTGCTGGTAGTAAAACCCAGAGTCAGCAGGAGAACCATGAGGGATGTTTCCTGAAATGCTCTCGAAGAGTTTTGGCACTGAAAAGTTGCTCATTCAGGTCATGTTCCTTTAAAATAAGTAGGGTCTCGCCTCATGGATCATGGTGTACATCATGGCAGTTTACTGGCCTGTCACTGAGGATTTGAGCTGTCACATTGTCTTTATCTTCTAGATATCTAGGAATGTTCTCTGGCTGCAGGCATAACCAACATAATTTTTACAACATCTGTAAGCAACTATAAAGAAGATCTGTGAAGTGCTGTTATAGAAACATGGTTTCTAGTGGAGACTGTGTATGATTTGTTTTCCTGTTTTATTTTTCAAAACACATATGTGCTTGCTTTTTGAGTATGGGAAATGTTTGGCAGAATTTGAATGGAAATGGTAGGGGTAAAGGTCAAAGTTCTATAAACCATTTAACTTATTGCATTGCTAAGGGAAAACAAGTGGAAATAATTAATAGACATCATGAAAATAAGCAATTCTTGATAGCTATACAGAGAATTCAAAGTGGGTCTCATCTTAATAGTTTAGGGCTTTTTAGTCCAAAGTAAATTATTAAAGATAGGAAGCTGGGTGTAGTGTAAGACTGGTACTCTTAGGAATTGATGTTCTTACAGATTAATAATTGACTAAAGACTGGAAATTCCGCTGCTTGGTTCTCTGCTCCACTGGAAATTCTGTGATATTGAACAGGTAATTAGATCCAGATCCTCAAGGGTATTTGAATGTCTCTGTGTGGATGCAGCCCAAATGCAGAGCAAGAAGCAACCCTCACTCTGAAGAACTTAGGGTCTGCCTACTTAGCACCTTACCGAGCACATCAGCAATTCAGAAATGAGACAGAGAGGCTCTGGTCTAATGCTAAAGTCTCTGACTACACTTAATGTGTTTGCAGGAGGAAAGTAATTGAGAACAAAGCTTGGCAACAGAAAGAGCTGGGAGCTCCATTTCCTTTGTTTTGTGTAATTGTCTAATAGTTTGAGCATTTACCTAAGAATGGAGCTATCACATCACTTCCTATTCCAGGGCAAAGGAATTTAGTCCTGCATCCTACAGATCCTGAAAGAGCACCCTAGCCTCCAGGTTGCTTTTGGCCAGCTACAGGGAGGGATATAAACAGGGATCTGGAAGAGGGAAATAACCAAAGACCATAGGTGTCAAGCAGTGCAGTGCATGCTGTCTGAACTGTTCTCCTTTGGTGTTTGACTATCTAGGATAAAACAAGTTAAACACATATACCAGTATGAGGAATGATATTTCAGAGCAGACTGCCTATGATTTTGCTCCAGCTAAGTGCTGTCACTGCCAAGACAGCATCGTTCTGCCTTTTTGCTCAGCCTCCTTTGCCTCATGGCTCCTGCCAGCTACGCCACCCACTGTCCAAACAGGGATTGCTCAGTAGGCAGGTGGATGAATGCATGAGAGAGATGAGAAGAGTTTGAATCTGTAGCAGAAGAAGCTGAATCTGGGTCCCTTGTTGAGTACTTTAACCACTAGGGTCTTACAAGTAATGCTGAGTGTTTTGTTGCTCAGATAGATGGGGTTTGTGCTCTTGGATCAGGGATTGTATGGAGGCTCCTGCATGCCAGAGAGATGACAATCCTGTCCTAGCTTCAGAGGTTTTTAGTAACCTACTCCCAGGACATACTGTAAGCTTCCTGGACCACCAGCAGTCTTCTCTGACTCTGTACTGCCTCTGCATTGAATTTAATGGCAGTAATTGGGGCAGGAACATAGCTGCATGTTGGGGGTAACTACACTGCCAGCCTTGTTGCCAGCCGCTGCTTTCTTTGCACTGGCTCAGTAACAGCCTGGCTTTATAAAATTCCCTCCCTTAATTTAATCCTCCACAAATAAATCCTTCACCTTTGTATTTCAAATGGCTTGGCAAGTCCAATTCCTTCTGGAAAGATGGTAAAAAGGTTTATTTTTTTAATCCCTATCTCACGGTGCCAAGGCAATGAGTGAGCACGTACATTCACGTCCTTCAATCAGTGTAAGAAAAATGCATTTCCTACTGATGTAAACCTTTGCTTGGTTTCACAAGCCCATACATGCAAGCAGTGATTAATTCTCTTTTTCAAGGTTGCGGTTTTCACAGGTTATTATAGTTCTAGCATGGCCAGCATAGAATTAACTTCCATAGCCTCTGGCTTTAATTCAGACATAAAAGGGATTAATATGAAGGAAAAAAAGTCTACCAGATATACCACCCCATTTAGCTTTCCCAGCTATTGCTGCATCTGTAAGAAGCAATTAATAACAAACCAGACTGGAGCTGATGAGAGCAGGTATCATATAGAGGATTGTACTGTTTCATGTGAAAGGATGTGCTGTCCAGCTCAGGAAGCTTTTTTATTTAAGATTCTCATGGGCTTATGATTTCAGATCAATATTTCATATTACTTACACTTTAATTTGCTGGAAAATTATTTCCTTCCTGTTTCTTTGCTCTCAATCTCTTTTCAGTGGGATAAGGCAGTATTTTAGGAAGGAATTCTACCAGTGTTAAGTTGTACAGTTTCGTGTGCAGTTACACTAAAAAAAACAGTTGTACCTACAAGAATGTCAGAAATTCAAATGATACAGATACTGCACCTAATCAGCAAGCACCTTCTTTCTTCCTTTCATGTGATGAATTCCAAAGTCCCAACAGCATTGCAAATAACTATATCCTATAAGTATTATATTGAAATAGCTGTATTTGCTTGAGTAACAGATACGGTCTTTTCCCAACTGTTCCTCTCAAAGACCAAAGCCTCTGTGTGCATCCACACTAAAGCCACCAAGGGTTTGTTTCTTGCTGCAGACAGGGGGCATGCATTAAGTGAACAAATCCAGCAGATTCAGCCCTTCCAGAAGAGGTAAGAACAGTTGAGTGTTTATGTAGGTTAAATGTAGTGGTGACACCCACTGCAACGTTTTAGCAGACTGCATAAATCCCTCCAGGCCATAGAGCTGCATAGTACAGACATCACTTGAACTCCGAAGGGGTGTGAAAAGAGGTTTGCTCCAAACTGTTAGAAAAGGTCTAAGGGATGTCCCTTGATTTGTGTCTTCTTGCATCCATTTGCAATCAATTTTTTCTCTTAAAATGCTTTGTTTGTTCTGTGTTATGATATCAAAATAAGACTTTGGTGTAGTCATGGATCACTACTATAATAGGAATGCAGCCTACATAAATAAGTACACAGATTGATAAATAAGTACATAAAACCCAAGTGTTCTGGCCCAGGCAGATCATTCTGTCCCTATAAAGCCCGATGATCAATAGCAGTGTTTCCAATCTCTCCTTCTGTCTTGCATAGGATAAATATCAAAGGATTTAATGGCAAGACACACCAGGTTTATTTCATGCAACAGCTGCTTTGACATGAAGAAGCAATATGACAGATGTAGCCAGTGATAAATGATTTCTACATATGGATTTTGGCACTGAAAAACAGAGAAGAGGTGATGGAACTAATGCATTGCACCCTTGGAAGGTACAACAGAGATTCACGCCATGTAAGCCAAAGCATCTCTTCTCTGTTAGTCCTTCAAAGTTTAATTTGCTATTTATTTTTCCCAAGAGGCCTTTGGGTGCTGCAGTCAGCGTTAACAAGCAAGCAGCTGACAGTAAGAAAGGTCAGACTATGAAAGTTAAAATACAAGGATTTGTTGAGTAGCTAGAGAAGGTCAGGCACAATGAACTGAAGCATCCTGGGGAGAAGAAAAGAGGCAATTTAGGCAAAAAAGATTTTTTTCTTCTTTAATAAAGGGTTTGTTCAAGGTTTCACAGGAAATAGCAGCCAAGGGCTTAGACAGAGATTACTTAAACAACATGTTGCTATTTGGAAGAGCTTAACGACATTAAATGTATATATTTTACAGTCTTCTGCCGCTCTGTTTTGGGTGTACTGCCTGGCTGGTGCTGCACCTGCAGTCCTGGAAACTAGTTGGTCCAATTGCTTGGGCCCGTGTTTGTCAGGAGATAACAAATCCTGTGTGGTGTAGGCTGGGAGAAAATTATTCTTGTCTTCCTTTTGTGTGTGCACACGGCAGCCTCTGTGTTCATGAAATGAGACAGCTGTATTCACGTTTCCTCTTTCGTTGCAACATGCCAATGTACCTGCAGGATGAGCATTAGCTCTTGCCATGAGCTTAGCTGCCCTGGGGAAGGGGTGAAAAGGTGCTATTATCCCAAGGGAAGCCTGCTTTCATGCACCGTCTATCAAATGTGTGGATTGAAAGCCAGAACACCTGTATGGCATTCTTGCCCCAAAGGTCTGGAGGAAATACAACAACATAAAACTGATTCATTGTTAAAGCTGGCTAACCAGTTTCCAGCACGGAGCTTTGTATATAAAAGCAGTCTTTAAAGTCTGTGAGCAGCTTGAGCCGTTTAGGAGTTTGTGCTGGCAGCTCTGAGCTGAGGCTGAGAGGGCAGATCTGGGTCCCTATCCCTCTGCAGTCCCACTGCCTGGCTGACGATGCACAAGCTGCAGATGTGTGCAAGGAGTCACAGAGGGAGAAGGGCAGAGGAAAGCTGTACTTGGAAATGGGGCATAAGCTTTTGTATCGCAAATAAATCAGACCCTCAGCTGCAAATTGTCCTGCTGTTCCTTCTCTGAGACCTGGCCGTGGTTGTTCAATAGCAAAGGTGCACAATAGAGTCCTGTCTGACACTGCCCATGTCCTGCAGTCCTGACATCCCCAGATTGAAATTTGGGTATTTCTAAGACACTAAAGATGAGGTACTTCCCTTTAGTGAATTGATTTCCCATCCAGTCATGTTGCCAAGGGCCACAACTAGTTTCATTTGAAGGCCCAGATAACATATAGGCAAAATGGGCCCACCAGTGACTAACTGTGGTTGAAATGAAAATATTCAGGAAAAAAAAAGTCTGAGCAAAATCTTATTTTTAAGACCTTCTCAGATACTATAACGGCCCTGTTGGTTGATCTACACACCTAGCATTTGCACTTCCTCACTGTATGTAACCTTTGCTGAGGGGTTTCGCCATCTTGTACACCTGAAGGTGACCAATGTGTAACCGTAGGAGTTAATCTTTCTGCCTCACCACAATGAATTGCTCCAAATATCCAATGCCTGCTTCTTTACTGCAGGTTAATACATAGACAATTGCAAAAAGGGATTTTCTGTCCAGTTACTCCCATTCTGCATCCTTAAGTACTTCGGTACTTAACTTTCTGAGGACAGGATCTTCCTCTTGAGGGTGTTAGATGATAATTATGCATGCTGAAGATTTTTTAATGGATGGGAATACATTCTCAGAAGTAGCAAAGCAATATAATAGTAGACTGGATTTCTGTGTTGCTTTTTAATTTCAGATCTGAGTAATGTGTATCCATTTTCATTTGCATTAAAAGTGTTGCCTAGACAAACATACTCCATAGATTCTACCTGGCATGTTGTTTTGATTGCTTGAAGAGTACAGTGCTGTTAGTCTCCATCAGTGATCTCTGGCAGTATGATGAGGTTGTGTGTTTTCTCACCACTCCTGTTGTTCCATGTTCAGCATGAGGAACAGGGATTTCACAGAAAACTGGGCTTTTTGTAGCTGTGGCCCTCAGGAAACTGTCTCATAACAACCAGCAAGTACCTGTCAGACCTCCATGGGGATTCAGGCCTCTTGTCGTTACATTTGGTCACACTTCCACTACTAAACTCAGAAAGCACATACGTAATTCAGGTGTAAGGTGCAACTACTGGTACTCGCTTAAATCTTGCATGTCACAGTGGCCTTTCATTATTACCTTATATCTGACTATTTCTTGGCTATTTACAGGATTATTGTCCCTCTAACATACCAAGTTCTGGTAGAGAATGTGAACAGTGATTGTTGAAAGATGTTCCTTTACCATAAGCTATATTGTAAATAGAGAGCCAACAACTTTAGGTTTCTAGGTAGCTAAAAAAAATGAGTCTTAAAACTTAATTTGTTGCTTTTTAGTGGATGACAGATGAGGGGTTTATGTTCTAGTTTTAAAGATTGGCTAGCTGAATCCTTTGTAAGCTGCTAAAGCCATCAGGTATATCTGACTTACAAGAGAAGGGGTTTGTATCTTTGGTTTAACAAGTACCTTGGGGAGCGGAGGAAGGGAAAAGAGTATTGGAGCTGCAGCTTGGTGATGCTGTATGATGCTTGGGTCCACTGGCCTACTCGTGCGCCTTCCCCATAAACTGGCAGCCCATCCATGTGGCCTTGTGCCTGAGCAAATCCTCCTAAGCATTCAGGTAGGTAGGGAAGCGCTGCCTGCTGCCTTTGTCAAAAGGGAGGCAGAATGTCCAACTAGATCACAGAGGGACTGAAAAGAGGACCATCAAATTGAGTCCAGGTCCTCCACACTGTAACCCTATGGGGCTGAGTAATTCCTTTATCAATCTCCCTCTCCATCATCTGCTCTTGCATTTTATGTTGCGCATGTCCTTCCCTTTCCATCTCGGACCTCTTACTGATATCTTCTTGCTGCAGCATTTCTAGTCAAGAGAAATGGGGGCAAGGGCTTGTGTTTATGTTAGCATAATACAAAGTGTGAATGCAGTCTCTGTGCTTGGTCAAAGTCTGATGTCCTCAATGAAGCAATAGAGTCCTTTGTTTTTGGGTTTTTTTGGATTTTTGCCCTGTTCCTCGAAACCAGTTCAGCAGGACCTTAAGCTCTGCCTTGTCCAATGACAACCTTCAAAGAATTGCTGTCAGGTATTTAATATTGAGCTCCTTGCCTTAACAGCTTGTCTTTCCTTGCAGGTGACTATTAAACTCTGTGGCTGTAATAACTCAGTTAATAGCTACAGGAATAATGTGACTACAATTTTTCAGGGTAGTTTTGATGGCTGCAAAAGGGAAATGTATGTAATTCAGTGCAAGGGCTCCAGGAACTCTTGCACCTGCATGCATGAACATCGGCTTTAGTCTATAACCAGCTTAAACCTGGGGTGAATATTAACTAACAGTACGTAGACCTTTTGAAGAAATTTGCAATATTGCTTCTTTTATAAGGCTAAAAATCCTTTGGCTCCTGTGCTGGATGCTCACTTTTTGTGTTCTGATCTAGTAGAAAATCTGGCTGTGCTGTTGCCACTGACAGTAGGGAGGCCAAGAGTAGTGGTGCTCAGGGAACAGTGAGCTGCCTCTTCTATGCACACTGATAGAGCATGGAAGGTGGGTAGGCACCATAGAAAGAGAGAAAGAAGACAGCCACTAGACATGATTTCATTCTTACTAACTGGCCTGTGCAAATCTGCCCCACTGTACCCTGTGCTATTAAGCAGATATTTGAGAGTTCTGCTTCTCTGCTGGGCTTGTTGGGTCTAGGGAGTTTGATTTCTATTGTCAGGAATGATGGAATGGTGACACAATTTGGTCTCTACCCAGGACCACATAAAGGAGTAACTGTAGTCCTCCAAAAGAGAACACCAAGCAGAGAAAAGAGGGAGGAAGTGCAATTAAATAAGTAAGAGTAACGTGTTGTTCTTCAAGATAAGCATATGTGCATAAGACAAGACATGAGCTCTGCTTCATCAAAAGAACTCATAGGTACAACTATTGTAACACTTGGGGCTGTAGCTAAGCTTCTGCATGCTGGAGCACTAACAAAGACATGGTTCAACATGTACTTTATAAACTAGGCATGTGAAATAACTCAGACAGTAATTCACCTCTGTGGCAATAAACTTGATCAAAATAGAAAAGGGCATTACATTAAACCAATCTAAAAGAGTGATGGAACAGCTTCTCTAATCGTTAGCTCCAGGGAAGGGAAGAGTGCTCTCTGAATGAGTTACAGCTGCATGCAGTACTCTTGCCTATTATGTGTTTTGACTACCTTGTAATTGCAACCTAAAGAAAGCACTGCCTTTTCAAACAAGCTAAGTCAGTGATTCTCAGGGCATCCCAATAGCAGCACTTGTATTTCTTATCATCCACCCTAAAGAACCTGTAGTTTCAAGTATCTTTCATGTACTCGCCATACAGCTGAAGGGGAATTGCTATTGTGAAATTGCCAGGGAGAGAGAGGTAGAATACTGTATCTGTGATTGCAGTATCAGACTGGCAGAGCATTATAACCTCTGTGGATAGGTTAGCTAGTGGGCTGGAGTGGAAGAGGAATTAAGTAAGACCACAGAGAGACATAGCATCATGAGAACTGCTTGGTCTTTCTCTGACTGTCTTTCTTGGCACTCGCTTGAACCCTGGAATGTACTAAAAAGTCTTTATTATTTGGCTACCTAAACACAGGTGGCTCCAGCTTTTATATGCTCTCCAGAATTGGTTGGAATATGCATGAGGCTGAACAATTAAACAAGCTGCTTCTCGTGAATTTAAATGGCTTACTTGAAAATTGAGTTTGGTTTAGGGCTCATGCCCATCTGCCTTCAGAGGAGAGGCACATGAAAGTGATGCAACATGATTCATGAAAGCTTCGTGGACCAAGGTGGGGCATGTATTCCTAAGAAGTAAGACCCAGTGCTGTGGCGATGAGCTCTGTTGCAAATTTGAAATCAGGAGAGCATCAGGTTCTGTGAGGTAGCTTCTTTAATGGTAAAAGCTGTTCTCTAAGGAAAGCAAAAAGCTCACTAAGAAGGTTATCATGTACTAGCTGTAGTTTTAACTTTACTATGCTCAACTTTGGGTCACAGGAGGGAGAGAACACTTCAGAAACTGGAAGGGGGCAAGAGAAACGGGTGTCTCTTCTCAGGTCCAAATCTGTTGCTCCTCCTTCCAGATATGTCTTTTATAGTTATTTCACATTGTTTACTTTGATGTGTAGTGTGTCACTAAAGCATGCCCCTGCAAAAGGCATTTGCCCTGGAGACTGGAAGGGAACGCCTCTGCAATACTCTAAGCATCCTCAGCTCCAGAGCTAGGTAAACTGAAGCCACCAGCCTGCTTTGGCCCAGCTGTACATTTATTTTGGCTGCAAGGGTCAACAGCACTAGATTTAATTTGGCTGTGCTGTAAAGGAAAGTAGGTGATAGTGCCAGTCTCAGTTTAATCTCATAACTCATGTTTGATACCTATTCTGCCAAGAAAGTTGATAGTGAAGCATGCAGAAGATTTTATGGTATATCTATTTCTTCATAAGAAAAATATCTGGTAAAGCATCTATACCAGCTTGGTGACAGTGCTTCACAAGTGTTCTTGTCCTTTACAAAAATTGACTTTTTCTGTTGTAATTAGCTTTCAAGGATGATCAATGCACACTTTGTTGTGTGGTTTTACCGTTTACTTACATACCTCTAGCTGGAGTTACCTCTGAAGAGATTATATCCTACAAGAACTTCATGACCAGCAACTGGCAAAGTCTGTTGAAAATATTATTGGGTGTGGTATTTACAATGAAGTAACCAACATTATAAGGAGGTGTCAACAGCAAGCTGGGGTTTTTTTCGTCCTGAGGAAATGTATGCCCATATTTTCCAATAGGTGTTTATTGTTACTACCATAGCAAGGGAGATACCTCTGATATAAAGAAAACGCATTTACTCATCAGTAGTTTAACTAAAGTGTTGACTAAACCTCCACCAGGCAGCAAATTCTATCTGTACAGGCTTCCAGGATGGAGCTGGAGAGCACAGCTCCTAGGCTGGCAGCTGGGTAGGGCAATTGAAGAGGTCTTTACCCTCTCCTTGCGGAAGAACTAGAGCCTGAGGAAGACTGCTATTTATCCAAGTTTCCCTGCAGAAAGAGAGGCCTGATAATTTGCCAGTGCTTGAGTGCAGCAGGTGTGTGTAAGAATTTGCTGCTTTATTTATCTTGGAATGCAGAGACTCTAAAAGTACCCAAACTTTTATGTGCCTCAGCCAGATTGTGGTGGTGGTCCTCTGAGAAGATGTCTGAGGCTCTCAAGATTTGCTGTAGGCCTGGATGAACTGTGCTATCTTGCCAGGGACAGTCAGGAAGGAGGAAAGCATGGCTGGAAAATGCTTAAGAAATGCTATTAAAAGCCTGTCTCACCATGTTGTTCGTGTTCAAAAGTGCTATTTTGTTCAGATATTTTTAGAAATTCAGGGTGCTTTTCAGTAGGCTGCTGTATCCCAGGATGATTCCAAGGAGCGTATTCCTAATTATACTTCCCAGTGTAATCCGTGTCAGCAGGACAAGTTGGAAATCTGGCAAGTGACAGGCCAATGCTTTATTAAGCTAAAGGAGACAGGAGTTTTCCTGTAATTCCATTACTTGTTCAGTAATTGAAAAGTAGGATTCTGTTTTCACTCAAAATGCAAAGTTTTCCTGATGTTTCCAAACCACAGGATTTCAATAGGAGCACTTAAAATAATGTGTAATGTAAAGGTATAAGAATTGTAAGTGTATTTCTCACAGGTCAGCAATGCTGCCAGCTTTGTACTCTTTCTATTTTAGTTTCTTTTCCCAGAAATAACCAGTCCACTACAAAATACACGTGAAGTGACTTCAGATGTAATATAGTTTCTTCAGAATTCGTGCTTACATAGCTATGTAAGGCAGGGATACCTTACCAAATGTGCGCCATCCCTGAAATCTACAGCAACGCTGGACAAAGTTGGAAGACTGTGCTCATATGGCAACCTTGCATAATGACTACTTCTACTTGTAGGATAGCAAATCAATATATTTAATTGAATTTGAGACTATTTAATCAACCTTGTCTATAGTAAATCACAAAAAAGTCCACCAAATGCTTTCAGGCCCAGGTGGTGCCTCTTCTCTATAATCAGCTCTTTTAGATGTACACCTGTGTGTGTGTGATAGCGAGTCAAGACATAGCACTTTAGTTGTTATTCCTTAGCAATAGTGGTTGTGGATAGAGGTTCTGCCAGAGCCTGACTGCAAGCAAAAAGCTGTGTCTTCGGGAACCGGTATATATGTACTTGTGCGCTACCTGAATACTTTTAGCCAGTTCCTGGTAAGAGATGTTGAGTGTTCTTGTGCTGAGATGGGATTGTTCCACTGAAAACTCGGTGATAGGCTGGCACACTCCTCCTAACTTCATTTATGCAATGATTCTGTGATCTCTCTTGACCTGGAGCAAGTGTGGCCATGAAGGCCATGCTGTTTTCTTAATAACTCTTAAGTAATGGGTTGTTTAGGTGATATTGTCTGGGTTTAGAAATCTGCAGAGTCAACAGCTACCAGCAGATGGTGAGTGTTCAGTGGGGCCATCTGAAATTCACAGGAAAATGTGCCACCAGGTGAAGAAGTAAAATGCCATCGTAGAGCTTTCACAGTGTGTAGGTAGCAGGAGGAGCATCAGAGCACATGCTTTGCTACATATGACAGCCTTGAGAATATCTAAGCTCAGAACTGGGTCAAAATGAGAGAAAAAGATGGCAAAATGAGAAAGGAATGGCAAACTACAGGTGGTTATTGGCTGATGACAGCTAACGGAAAGGCTTCTGCTCTTTCCATGGTAGGATGTGGAAGGCATGTCTTGACTCATGTGTGTGCCTCATGTTTGGAGCAGGGCTTTGACCTGCATCTATGATATGGCTAATGAAAGAGAAATCCTTGGCTCTAGGCCTTTGTGACTCAACGCAGTTGAAATATAAATGGACCTGTGCTCTATTACTTGAAGGAAAAACCTTAGACTGTTCATATGGTCACCTGAAGAGGGGTTTTAATGCCATAGTGCTGAACAAGCAGCAGTTGCTTTATTTGAAGTATTTCAGGTTGACAGTCTGGATTTCTTGTCTCTGAAGAGACCACCATGGTTTTGCTGAGGGCAGCAGGAAAAACCTCCCTCACCTCTGCGACAGCTGGACATGAGATTCTCTATGGTATCAGCTTTGGCCATCATCAGCTGCCTGCAACCTCCTGGGCTTACAAGACTGCTGTTGTTATTTACGGTTGTGTCCTCTCCTCATTCCTCTTCAGTTACTTCTAGGTGCAACCTTCTGTTCAGTACATCAACCATGTTTGCGGTATCTTGCTTTTTGCTCCTGCTTTGCAGGTAAAAATAAGACAAATCAGATAGTGAGCTGAATAGACTAAGACTGAATACAGGGGAAAAAAGGCATATGGAGTGATGGTGTGAATCAAATGCCACAGGACCTGTCACTCTGGAAAGCAACTGCAAGAACTTAAATGTGCACATGAATCAATGACTACTTACCGAGTTAGACTAAAAGTTACTTTTAAGAGGTAGGGATGGAATTTTTCCTGAATATTCAGACCTGGCTGGATGCATCTCGGCTGGATTTAGAGATAGCCAGTTGTCTCAAACTGTAGATGCTCAAATTCCCTTCTTTGTTTTGGGTTGTTCGGGTTTTTTTTCTCTTGTACTTTTCCAAACAGGTTTAAAGTAACAGCTAGAGTGAATCTTAATGGGTTAATTCAACTCTTTGCATACAGATGAGCTTGAACCAAACCTTGCAGTCAAACATCTGTGAGCTGTGGGGAACTCCAGGTTCATGCTTTGCAGCTGAAACTCATCTCGGTTTTAAATACATTTTTGTGACAGATGCCAAAACTTCCCATGAGCAACTTCTCCCCCCTTCCCCACCAAGTCAAACCAGAAAATCACTGAGGCTTCATTATGGAGCTTTGTTTTGCTTGACTTTTCTACATAGTAGCTTATGGCCTTTTATTAAAAGGTTGTAACCAAACTCTCTCTGAATGTAACCTGAGATAATTCCATTCTTATGCGTCTCCCCTGCTTGAACTGCAAAAGGTAATTAGTGCCTCTTCTGAATTGTTTGTCTTTCCTTTTTCCTTCCCCTGCTTCAGCTTAATGTACTGAATTTTGACCTGATATGAATTACAGCTGCGTATCTGATCTAAATATTGAGTAATTTAGTTTCTGGCCTGATAGCTTTATTTTATAGCACGTTGTAGAATGGAACCTTATGGAACATACTGATATAGGTTGATATGAAGGGCCAGGTGTGCATGCCTGTTAATCATCTTAAATATCCGTTCAGTATCTCTTGATGCTATTAGCATGTTTGTCCTTGATTTAATATGGAGCAGGGAGGAGGACTGGGATAAAAAGTAAGAGTTAATAGAGAAAAGCTGAAGCCAATGTATTACCCTGGATGTCCCTCACAAACAATAAAAAGGGGAAAATGGCAAAACCAAAGAACCTCTCCCGTTGATTTGATCTACAGGTTAAATTCAAATCCTGTAAATGGATTCTTCTGTGTAAGTGTACGTATATGTTTTTGCATATATGTGGCATATATACTGGCCTTTATAACCCTACATGATTCAAGGGAAACCTTACAGGAAGTTCATGTACTGGGATATAGGTAGTTACAGCGCTGAGCTGCACATTCAATAGCTCAGTCAATGAGATTCAGTGCTTGTATTAAACCATTCCTAATTTACCACTGCAGCAGGATCCGGAAGCTTAAACCTTCAGGAAGGCAGCAGTACCTGTAACAACAGGGGCAAAAGTGTTTCTGCTACGCATGTCACTATGTTGAAGCAGCCCTAAACTAAAATGTTTTATGTTAGCTGTAGAGCCTAGCTAAGAATGGATAGTAACTGGTAATGCGGCTGTAACTTGCCCTCTCATAGTGATCTGTATCCATAACATGAAAGATAGAACAGACATCTGCAAGCATTAGCTGATGGCAGTAGGAGACTCATCATTTGTAGGGAAAGTTGTAGCTAGAGAGGGGACCCCATACCATCTGCAACCACAGATGTGTTGTCTTTTATTGTTTTAGGATTTTTCTAGGTTACCACACTTTGACTTTTGTATGAGGTTTTTGTCCTACCCCTACCTGTACTACAAGCTAATCTGGTCTCTGTCATCCTTGCACCTGAGTGCCTTACAGTTTGCAACACTCTTACCTTCACAGCCGCATAGTGATAGGAAGACATGCTTGTAACCCCATTTCCCCAGGGATAGGGAGATATGACACACTGACTATGATCACAGAAAAGATCTTACTGCTGCTGTTCATTGTCACTGTTGGCTGCTCTGTTATTTATTTACATCTGTATTTCATTTGAAATCTTCTTGGTTGTAGCCTTTAATCATATATTCCTATTGTTTGCACTCTTCCTCCTTTTACTGTTTCCAGTGGTTATTACCCTGTTTCAACTTGGGTTCAGCTGAACTAAACTTTGGAGCATGCATTGAGTAACGCTCAGAGAGATTGCCTATTACAGGGCTTCAGAAACACCTTTGCCTTGTATTAGGGGGGTGCTGCTCTAAACTCGAACACAAGAGGCATGATTGTTAAATCCAATATCTTGGGGCTGTTCTAAAAGCATAGCTGTGTCAATTTAATTAAACCATGATTGTCTGTCTTCTTTTTCTTCTTTTCCTCCCCTTACGTCTTATACCAGGCTTAATTATGATGATGCAAAATTTTTGGTGGGCACTAGCGTAGCTTAAATGAGTCATCTCTTGATTTAGCTGTATCAGTTGAGAAGAACAGTTGCTGTCAAGCAGATTACCTTACCTACAATTTACTGAGATAATCTTAATCACAGAGTTTAATTATTTAATTCCATTTTCTTTACAAGAAATGTACATATTTTATAATATCTTTTTAATGTCACCATTTTTTTTCCCATCTGTATTGCTTGCTTTTAATAGCAAATATATTTTATTGTCCTTATTGCAAAGGAAATCACCCACTCTGTTTATTTTGGCTCATCTTCTGTGGGATCAATCATGCTGGCAGGATGACATATGATGGCAGTGAAAGTGCAAGACATTTTTTCCAAGCCACTTCTTTGCTGTTTTGGATCTAGTTCCAAGCTTCTTAACGCCACAAAGAGAATATTATTAATATATTGTGATTCTTGGCTCCTTCTGACCATGCTGTTGGTGCTGCACAAGTGACTTTCCTTCCACATAGCATGTGGAATTTCAGGGCCAGGCTCCCATTCCTCTGTATATATGTAAGATCAATGTAAATATGATGAAGCCAAATAATGACATGGTTTTCTGTAGTTTCTCAGGATTAGGTGCTTCATGACTGCGATGAGACACCAGTGTCTGCCTCATCTAGCAAACGTTTCCAGTAGCACCAACATAGAGAACAGGCAGAGAAGTGGCAGTGCTGAGCTCACTGGCAGATCCCTAGCACTGCTGTGTTTGTGAAGGCTTTGCTTCCTTATCCAGTTCCTGCTACATATTTAATTTCTTTAGCATACAGCAAGTCTCATTATTCTTAATGGGAGTTGTTGAGAAGCAAGTATTTTTTAAAATCTGCCTGTACATGCTTAATGAACATGCTCAAGGGAAATCAAACATTTGGGATTTCTATTGAAATTCCTCATCAAACCCCTAGGACTTTTTTTAAGCAGGAAGAACAGTTACTTCATGCAGAAAATATGTTTTCCATGTGCCTTGTTCTTTCTCCTCTGAATCCTTTTCTCAGTTGCTGTGTGAGCATATTTCCACTGGGGATTTTTTATCATATTTTAACTGTATTTGACTGCCCAGGAGCTAGTGATAGAGTAAGAAATCTATATGGTTTTCTGTGCCAAATCTGTATGTGGTGTAGCACTTGTGCAATTCCTTTGAGTTGCTACCACTTGGGAATCCAAGATAGGTGCTGGAAGTACCCATTTAACGCCACAGGAAAGTACCTAACTTCTGATACATGTTCCAGCAACCAGCATAGTTTTGCATGTTTGGTTTTTTGTCATCTAGCCATCTAGCATAGATGGCATGTTTTTTTTTCTTGTCAGGATGAAAATCATCTCAAGTTATAGATCATCTGTACTGTGCCACTTTCCAGAGAGTCCATTCTTTAATACATTAGGATTTATCATGATCCATGCCGTGATTTTCCTTCTTCTGCACTAAATACTGGGAGAAGGGGAAAGAAGGACATCTTTCTCATTGTGTGATAGCCTTAGTGAGTTTGGTAGTAGCAGTGTGGCAGTTAATAGTCTCCTTCTCCCTGTTGTGACTACTGCTGTCCTTAGGAAGTAGTCCCAACCATTTTTCTCTAGAACTTCTAATACTTACAGCAAGGTCAGTAGTGAGCACTGATTCTGTGAAGGTATCAAAACAGTGCAAGTCATGTCAGATGCTACTGTACAACAGCAAAAGGAGGAATCCTTCCTCTCCCCTGCCTTTCTCGACCAAATTTGAGCCTTGCCTGGCTGGTCTCTGCGCTGCTATCACTGCAATTCCTTTGTTTTGACGTGGCCAAAGTGATCCAAAGCTTTCAGCTGGAAAAACGTCTGGCTCTATGCATGACTCACTGTCTGCATACCTGCCAGAAGCACCTTTCTTCAGGGCTTACCTGGCCTAATGGCGATCTCAGTGGAAGGCATGAGTCATTTCCAGTCTTCATGAGTCACTCAGCCCAATCCAAAGACAAGTTAACAATAATAGTGCTGTGAAGAACTATGGCATGTAATAGAAACTCCCTAATTCCATTAATTTTAAATTCATTTGTATCTTATTGTAACAGGGTGCAATTGTCAGTGTGCTCTAGAAATTACTTTAAGATTTTATAGAAGAAGTACTGTTATCTATAAAATTCTATAGAACTTTGATCTCTCTAAAACCCTCACTTCATCTGGGGCTGTTCGCCACCTTCTGAAGCAGTCTTTCGCAATGAAGGATCATGCAAGGATGTTGAATATGATCCTTTCTGACTTAGATTTCAGCTGGCTGCTCCTTCATGATGAGTGGTTTATGTGATTTTGGGCTGAAGTTATTGGGAGTCTTTGATTTAGGAAGAGGTGGGACTTTATCTTCAGACTCTTGCATCTATTTCTGATGAAAACCTTGAACCATTTGATATGTAACCTCTGAATCTGGCCTACTGTTTTAGCTGCTCAAAGGGCTTCTTTATTTTTCAAAGCCCAGCATATGGGCTCCATGTTTGTTTTTTAATTCAAGCTGGCCTCGAAAAACGATAAAAACAGACTGAAATAACAAAGCTACCTCTCTTGTTTTACTTGTAAAGCTGAGCCATGGCTAAAGCAAATGTCAGCCAGATTTAATTCAAGAAGAAAAATAACCTTCTATCTTATGAGCCAAAATTCATTTTGAATAATATTGAACCCCTAAAATTTCTGATAGGTAGACTCATTATCTGTAAAAAAGAAAGAAAGAAAAAGGGGTGGACAGTAGGATCAGGAACTATTATTATAATTCAGTGATACTGGGCACAGTAGGGAGCAGCTCTGCATTGTTAACTATGAGTGGTGAAATTAGATCTCCAAGTCTAGAAAATCAGTTGTATCATTTGTCCTCTCCTTGGAGAAAGAGAAGAGCATGGGATAGACGTGATGACTGTCCTGCATCCTCGTTGCCCAGTGGACACTTTAATCTGAGACACACGAGATGCGCTAGCACATTGTGTTTCTGTTTTAGCAGATGAGTGGAAATGACGCACCAGGGTGACGGTGCCAGAAGTAAGGTGAAAAAAAAGCCACCCAACCCTTTCTAGATAGTACTTTCTAAGCTGCTTTCACAACAGGCATTTAAAAGAGATAAGAGCACAGCCTTGCTTTTCTTTGCTGCTATTGCCTGAGAAGGTAATCTTTCTCAAGGACAAATGAGGGAAACATTTAACTGGTTTCTGAGAAAGGCAGCAGAGACAGGCAATGAGCTTTCTACTCTGTGTGTGAATGCATTGAGGGGGGGAAACTACCTCAGTTTCCCTGGTTATTCATTACATGTCTGCAGCTTGCCTGATTGAAGGTTATCAGTCCTAACAAAGCAGTCATTAGGGGATACTGATTTATTTGGGTTTTTTTTTTTTCAGTCAACTTTCCCAGTGGCTCAAAATTGTTAATGTTTGTTAAGGGAAGAAAGTCAAAGCAGAAGAGGGAAATCCATCTGAGAGCTAATGGAGGGAGGAGGGGGAACCTGTGATTGCTAGTTCTTGGTATGCTGTTAACTATTCATCACGAGTACGCTAGCAGTCTGTCTGCCACATTCAGAGTAGATTTTGTGATAAATGGGGTGTCCAGAGAAGGCCCAAAGATGATGGTAAAGATAGAGACCATTTTATTCCATCTAATTGCATGGTGTAGGAAACTAGGTTATAAGTGTATCTAGGAATATTTTAGTGAGACAAATGCATGTTTTGTAACTGCCAGGTCTAACTTTGCTGCTAGATATGTCAGAGGAGGAGATAAGAGCTATCTTTTGAATATGCTTTAATGGAAAGCCTATGGGTTAGTCTGCAGCCATCACTCAGATTAAATGGCAGTTAAATGTGTGTCCCCAAATGGTCATCCACACCAATGCTGAATTCAGTCAAATGGGATGATTTTCACATAGTGAGGACTCGAGGATTGGTGTGTTTTCATTGTGTTATATTCTGCTTTAACTGCTACATTCCTGTCAGTGAGCATTGAGCAGTTAAAACCAATGCTTCTTGATTTGAAATTCTGTTCCTGAGTGTCATGGTAGATTTAGTTTGCTACACACCATACCAAAAGGTTATATCTAGGGCATGATGTCCATCTATAATAATAAAAAATACAGACACTGAGATTTCTTCACAGCTGCAATAACATTACTGCAAGATGTAATGTGTGGGACCACTCATGTCAGCTCCATAGATCATAGATAGTCCCTGAAACAGGATGCCAGAGCAGATTCCCAATCCTGTCCTCTTAGATCTGAGTGTGTTCAAACTTTCAGAAACTTCCCACTGGGGAGAGGGAGGGTGAAAAATAAGCCTCAAGAGACTCCTTTTCTCTTTAATCCTATCTCCTTCATCACTAAACCTTTTCCAGGGAGAGCTGGGTACTGTGTCCCTGTCGTCTTCTTCCTCAGTGACTCAGCTTTGCACTGTCTTCTGAAAACTCTGTGCATTTACTTACCAGTCTGGTTTCAGCAATTCTTTACCATCTCATGTGGGATTACAGTAATGGCGAGTTTAGGAGAAGCTTACTTAAATAGGCTTTTGTTTCTAATTGATGATTAATTTGTTCTGCAAAGAAAAAAAAAACCTAGAATCTCACTTTAAATAACTTTTGCTCCCTATTGGTTTTCAGATAAAGAACAGGGTTGTATTATGGGAAAAAGTCACGGGGAAGAAAAATTGGAGTTTTCCATTGTGTGTTTTGCACAGTTTGTAGAGAAGTGACATAAGATAATAGGAGCTGAATACCAAGGCCAGTCAAAATGTCTGAACTTCTTTAAACTTCTAAGTGCCAGAACGTCTGGCTTTAAAACAAACATGTGCTGCCCCGTCAGGTCATTCCGTAGGATCCCATGCTACTAATTTTGCTTTAAAATGCCTCTGACTGATGTGACTTCTGTTAACTCTGCTTCCTAAAGGTCAGGCTGACATCCGTCTCTGAAGTATTTTATAATGGGATTTTGTAAATTCTGGACTGGGCAAAATATTTCTGGATGGTGAGGAGAACGCCTCTTCTTACATCTTAAAATGAGGGCTGAATCCTAGACTGGATACATGGATAAAGGTTTTCCATAAGTTAGCGGGCCTTACATGTTTGTTACTTACAGCAAAATGTAATCTTCATTTGGAAGTGTCTGAAACAAAAGGTTGTGAAACACAGTGCTAGGAAACACAGGATCGAGCCCCCCAAAGAGTGAAGAGGGGTATGATACTGTACTCAGCTCCCTTCACAGTCTTAACTTGGTCATTTTGCAGATTCTCCCACTTTGGCTGTCTGAATTTGATAGTTCTGAGGTTTCCTACTTAGCTGCTCCCCCACACCAGCCATCCTTTCGTGTCTCCCTCACTTTCCCCTTGGTGCAATTTGGTTTCTCCAAGTTGGCCAGCAAAGCCGTTTGGGAGCTCTGTCAAGTCCTGGCACAAATGACCTTTGCAGTCAGCCTCTGCCTAGTGGGAATGAACTCATCATGGGGGTCCCAACACCAACAAGTTTCAAGTATAATTGGCAGCATGAATCCAGACTTGGATGTGGCCTTGACTTATTTCTCATGAGTATGACATCTGATTAATTTTATGCATATGTTATGAAGTACTAATCTTTGTCTAGAGCCTAGTGTACTTAACAGCTTGGAGAATGAAGACAATGCCAGCTACATCTGCTTCCCTTAGCCACGTAGCAGATATGTAGTGCTCCAATATAAGCATAGACATATATATGTGGAAAATATGTTCTAAGTCTCTGCTGAGGAAGTAGCAGTGCCCAAAAGTTAAAGGAAAGATCCTTTTAGCATAGGCAGTTCTAATCAAAACCATCCAAAGTACCCAAAATAAACATTACTGAATTAATTTAACTTTTACCTGAGCATTGGCAAGCTTCCACAGACCTGTCCTGAGCCCCACTGTGAATGGTTTTTGAATCTGGGAAGAATAATGTGTTGAAGTGGTGTTTGGATAGGGAATGACAGCACATGTTCAGCTGTGTAAGAGCAGAGCTAAAACCATGAGCAACCTAATACTTGGTTCTCCTTGCACCAGGCATCTGGAAAGATATTTTTCTTTAAGTTTACCAGGGAGATGGAGGAAATGTTGCTGAGGTTCTGGGAAGCTTCTGCCTGCGACTTGGAAGGGTGACTCTGTCTGGTAGACAAAAAGCAGAAATATCAGCAAGCTCTAAGGCATTAAATTGTCTTGGTTGGAATCATTTAAGATTTACAGTGTGGATTCATCTCTGCTGTATGAATCCAGGGGAGCCAAGTTGAGCACATTCCTCAGCTAGCAGAGTGTCTCACTGCACAGACCAACAGCCAGATAGGTCCAGTCTTGCACTTTTCACCTCTCTGCTGAGGGTAAAGTGTATGTCATTCCAGACCTTACCAATGAGTGTGTGTTTGTGTGTGCATCGGCCCTCTTTCAGCAGCATAATCATTCTGGGACGGACTCCAACAGTTGCTCGTCCTTTCTGTGATAAACCGCTACACAGGTTGACTATCCCTTCCTGTTGCTCCTTGGCAGCAATAGCCAAGTTACATGAGCTGTTGTGTGACTAAGTTTTAAAACTCCTTTCTGCAGGCAGGAAAGCATCTGTGATTATCTCTGACTTGAGGATATTGCTTCAGTCACTTTTTAGGAGGTCTTGAGAAATCGGGCTGGAATTTCCAAATGTTTGTTGCAAGCAGAGTGATGGATGGTGAGGTTACTGAGGACAAGGATTGCTGCACCAGGGAGCAGCTGAGGACCTAAAGGTTAAATAACCACTGGCTGTAGAAGACCAAGAGTGAAATCCCAACAGCTATATAGTATGCCATCTTTCATAAGACTATTGTGCAAAACAAACCACTTTCACAGCAGGGTATCCTAGACTGCATTCTTCACTGGCAGTCATGTCTGAGTGTGCTCTGTTTCCCTTTCCACTATGGAGGACAGGCTGAGGATGCTTTACACCCTCACCTGAAAGGGAGTGATCCTTCTCTTCCCATGGACTCTGAACTATGAGTTATACTCGTGAAGGTGATGTGAAACAATCATGCTGTTGCCTCGAAGACTAAAACATTCACACTGGACTATTTGCTGTGACACTTTTACAGTCCAACTATAGGCAACTTGCTGGTATGGATTGAACAGTTTTATTAGAAGTCCCTCTTAAACCTTTTCAATGGTTTTAGATGCTTTTGTTTCCCTGGAAAGATTATTGTGATTATATGTTTTGTCCTGCTTTAAATCTGGCCAAGCAGTAAAGTGGAAAGTTCCAGCAAATATATTCTGATTTTATTCCAAGCTAGTCGAGCGTGAAAGATCTGCCACAGGGAATGAGCAGCATGCCATGTCTGGTCAGGGTGCTGGACTAAATGCTTCAGACAGGGGAAAGATGATTCCAAAGCAACATTTAATCTTCACAATCCTCAAACTTCTGGGAAACTTGAATTTAAAGTCCCTCTGTTGCAACCAACTCCCATGCCACTCTGGAGTGGGGTCATCCCTGCTCTTGCATATCTGAAGGCCTTGTGATTTGACAGTTTGGGATGTAAACCAGCACAAAATACAGTTCATGGCTTGGTGCCTGTGACAATTTGATGTGCAGATGGTAGCTTTGAATTTCATTGCTTCTGTGAATATTAAAATCCTTGATAAAATCATTTTGTTAATATAACATTGGATGCTGTTGATATCTGATGCTGGAGCATTTACAAAAGAGTTGGATGCTCAGTAGGTTGCTGAGAGTGACTACATTAAGGTCTTGCTTCCAAAGAAAATATTCATCAGCTTTCTAAGGCTGCAGACACTCCACAGCCTGCTATGGCCTGATTCCCTGCTTCTTAGATTTAGAGCAAACCTCCACATGCCACGGGAGGATTGGTTCTAAGGAACTCAGTTTGTCTCCAGCATGGTGTGCTGGAGTAGGCAGCATACCCTGAGCATGTCATCTGCTCACCGGCTGCCCAAGAGCCCTGCCACCATCTGCCTCCAGCCAAGGAAACATGCAGGGGGAACCAAGGCTCAGCACAGAGCCAGCAGCCCCTAAGTGCTGCACTCTGCATCCCTGAAAAGCATCTCCTTTTAAAATCAGATGGGAAAAGTCACTGGGGCGAACAGAGTGCACAAGTGATCAACTGAGCACACTTACCAGAGGTGGCTCATACAGATGAACTACTTGGAAAGAAAACAGTCATGAGTAATGTTTTGCTTTGGAAAGATTCAGGACCTTACTATGCACAAGGCTTAGATTAACCTCCACAGTGACATTAGTAACTAAGCTCCTGTTATACACTATAGATGTCACTTTGGTCTGTGAATTTTGTGTAATGGCTCTCTCTGTTAACTGTCAAAGGCTGAATTGTTTGCCCTCTAATAGCACGGCGGTATTGGTATCCCAGTACTCAGTTGATGGCATTTTAGAAATAGGCAGGTCAGATGGACTCCTGGCTATTGTCCAACTGTACCTTGGGGTGTTAGATGCAGCATCTGTCTGTCTGGCTTAACCTCACTGGCACTAACACAGTCCCTAGTGACTACAAGCTCTTAAGACACTTCCATTTTAGCTTGCATTTTCTGTTTAGCAAAGCTGTATAGATGCTGTCAGATTCTGATGGTAGCATGGGTTTGTCAGTACTCCCTCACTCAGCCTCACACTGAAACAGGTTTTTTCAGACACAAGGGGTATCCTTCCAGACTAAAACGAGGTATAACCCAAATGCCTCTAAGTTTAATGCATGTATGTTACTCTAATTATAGCTAAGCACTATATTTTACAATCTGCTGGCAGTTTTCTTACAAATTTCAAGAAAAGCTCACTTAATTCAGAAGTTTGTCACCCAAAGTTTAGTCTAAAAGCTATTTATTTGGAAACAAATGTTTCCAGATGCTTTCCTGAAGCAAAGCACCAGCTTTGATTAAAAACAAATAAATAGCTGAAACAACTGAATGAATTCTGGCTTGCTGCTAGTTCATGCCATGATGTTTCCTTCCTCTTCTGAACACCAGCAGAAGTAAACCAAGCGTACATCTTGGTGTTTATATTGGCACTTGAGGCTTGGAAAGGCGTGGGAGCAGGGTAGCTGGAGGTGGTTGGGGTGAGCTGACAGAGCAGGGCTTCTCTAAGCGTGCACAGCTTCAACTAGGCAAATCCTAAAGCAATGCCTAGCTTCCACCCCCACTGAC
The DNA here is from genome assembly GCA_039877255.1 of Loriculus beryllinus. Classification (NCBI taxonomy): domain Eukaryota; kingdom Metazoa; phylum Chordata; class Aves; order Psittaciformes; family Psittacidae; genus Loriculus; species Loriculus beryllinus. Next base: position 11,532 of record JBCJKH010010616.1, on the reverse strand, counting down.
TGAGAACAGGTACCAGGCTGTGAAACATCCTGATCTGCCTTTAGACTGTGCTAATGGCTGTAAAATAGTCATCTTCTTTCTTAAAAAACAAGGAAAACGTGGGGGTTTTAATGCCTATTCTGGGGACTTCTAGTTCCCAGTGAACTGACAAGACCATGTAACCATGGTCATCAGGCTGTGGATAAGAAAATGCCTTTTTCCAGAAAGATACCTTCTTCCTTGTATCACTTCAGTTTCCTTGAAAGGAAAAGGCCCGAGACTTAGTAGCCAGATGTAGCTCTTATGAAGATGCTAGACCTAATGACAGTTTTTAGAGTGCTTTTCACAGTGGGCCTTGCTTTACTCATTAGTTAAATTGCACCCACAGTTTGCAACGTTCATTAACAGTCCCTCTTAATTTTTCACATAGCTTGATGCTTCCCCACATCAGACAGATACATCAGCGTGATCTAAGAAGGGTAAAGCTTTTCTTCTTTCCCCATCTCCTCCCTCTTCTCCCCTTTTCCCACTCCCTTCTGTTGCAGAGTACTTGGATCCACTTTCCATTTTTGTGGAAGGAAAAGGGAAAAGTTTTAGCCTGTGAGTTTTGCTCAGTGTAAAATGGAAGTCATTCATGTGTGAAGAGCAGCCGTATGATATGTAAATCACAAAATCACAGACCATGTAGGGCAGCCTGGATTTGTTGTGGCTTTGGAGCCAGGAGGAGATTTTCGTAGCTGGGAGAACAGATGACCATCACTCCCAGAAGGAATCTCTGTTACTAGTTTTGTCCAGGAGACAGAAATGGTAGCCAAGCTGCAGCAGAGGACAGGGGATGCAGGCAGGAGTGGATTAAAGGTCATAGAGACAACCTGGCAAAGTGAAGGTCTATTTTACAGAGGTCCATGGAAGTAGAAATTCTAATATAATATCACAACTAACCCATTAACTGTTCTTCTTATGTAGGATGGATCTTGGTGTTGTAGCATTATAAAGTGTTTCTGTGTTTATATGGGTAGGGGCTCAGGAAACATTTCATGTGTGAGCACTTGTGATTGCACGCTGCAGCAGGGAACAGAGTGGCAATCCAAGGTGTACGTGTTTCTGTATCTGGGTACAAATGTCTTGCATAGGAATATTAATCTGTCTTTAGCTGTCAAGGAAATTTGGATAGGCAAGTGTCTATTTCAGATTGTTGCATATTTTTAGGTTAACAAATATTCACGTATAGCAGAATACATATTTTAAGGCACACTTTAATAAGACACTTAGCCAAACACCACCCATTTGTAAGTTGGGTCCTGACAAACTGTAAGAGTTGCCAATGTCTCCAGCCTCACTTGTTGTGAGGTACAAGGAATTTTATTGAGTTTGGATGTGAGTACTCTGAAAATAAGTGCCAACTTATATTCATGCTCTTCATTGTTCCTCCTTCTCTCTTTCTCCTTCTTCCTGAAATCAAACCAAGCCAAAAGCCCTTTTAGACGTTTTGTAGTGGTGTTAACATTTATAGGAAGCTGAGCAGGCTTCAACATTGCCTACATACTGGGTAAGTGTTAAAGTCTTGGCTAGTGTTATGTATTTTATTGCTACCCTCTAAGTCCCCATAAATGCCCCAATTTTCTGAGTCCCTTGTGCCCCAAGGCTCCAGCCAATGCTGAAAGCAGATGTGCACTGCTTTGTACTTCTGAGAAGCAGGTTATTTATTCAGGCACCCATTTCTACAGTGGCAGATATCGCATGAGCTAATTCGTTTAACATGTTCTAGAAACCCAAGGTAGTTGGTGACCTAGCTGTCTGGCTACCATCTACTTCATCCATGGAAAGGCTGCTATAGCAGTATGTGAGAAAGTGAGATGACTGCACACAGCCAGGCTCCATGTTTTGACCTTCACCTTGGAGGAGAAGATGGGAATGGAGTGCCTCAGGCTGCTCAAGTGTTCACAGCCAAGTGCTGCCCATATTGATTCTAGAGGAGCTCCAAAAGAGAGAAGGGGAGGAAAAAGCCCCACATCTAACATCTGTTTCCACCTGTCTGGGTATGCAGGTTGACAAGGCAGTGGCTTCCTCCAAAAGCATATATTGGCCACCTCATCTTCTGTGAAAGGAGGAGACCTGGGCCTTAATAGCCAGATGCATTTCTTAAGAAGATATTGCTAGTGGCAGTTTTGAGAGTGCTTTTTACAGTCGACCTTTATGCATTGAATTGCATACATGGATGCAACAGTGCAATAAAATTATTAGTCTTTCTTCATCTCACCACCACCACTGTTGCTGGAGACAGGTCTTTCTGTGTCTAGGTGTGTTAGCTGGACATGTAGATATAGTTGTGTATGGGGTAGTGTGGGATCATATGGAAGGCAAATAGTGATACCCTCTGAAAAAACAGCCTGTCAGTGAATGGTTTTGGACTGTTTTAAAGCTCCCTGTGACTGTACTGAACAAAGGAAATGTCTCCAAGGCATTTTTCATCCAGCTCCTGATAAGATATCATGCTGCGTGCTCTGTTCAAAAGGATAATGTTTTCTCCCAAGTCAGCTTTTGCAGAGGAAAACAATTTCTTCCATTTTTGTCTTGGAGCAGCTCAGATGGAAGGAATGAGATTTTGGCAAGTCTGGACAAAAGGGTGGGGTGTCGTGAAGAGGAGGAGGGCTAAAATGGAAAATCTGACTCCCTTGAACTATTATCATTTGGATATGATGTAACTCGATAAATTCCTTCTGTTTTCATAATCCTGGGAATTGTTAGGTTTCTTTCTATGAAGGAGAGAATTGTAAACCAGTTCCCTGGAAAGCCCAGGCAGGTCTTCACAGTAAACGTAAGCAAATCATGGCTTTGGCTGTTAAATTCTGACTTTCGTTTGAGGAGGAAAAAAGGGTCACCCAAGAGGCTTCTCAGCCTTCCACTCTGGAAGAAGGCACTCTTCAGTGGGCCTGATTTTTCTAAAGCATCATCTAAAGTAGAAACAATTAGTTCTGTCTGTTATTATGCTGACCATTAATGATTATAGTGGCCATTAACCTTGCTTTCCTGTTCATCAGTGCCTTCGTCACTGTAAATGTGTGAATGTGTAAGAAAGAAACTGCAATCCCCATCTTTGCAGTGACGGCAGATGGGAGCCACACCTGGTGAAAACGGCTACGAGGCATGTCCATAGCAGGAGCTGAGCAGAAGTCTGATCAGTAGAAAAGCCCACTTCTGCAGGCATTTTTACCTCCTATGGGTTTGGGGTCAGCTGGCCAGAAGGCAGCAGGACCAAGCTGTCAGAGCACAGTCTTGCTCTTCAGCTTCAGGGACTCCTCTGGTAATACTGGTTTTGTCAACAGCATCTTGTGCTGACTGGCTCCCTTATTAGTTCTTCCCACTGGGATTTCTGAGACAGCTGCTTACACCAAGCTCAAAACAATATAAAAGACACTAAGCTCAGTGACAGAATGACGCTCAGCGGCCAAGAGTCTGCAGAGCAATCCGTCATTCCTTGATATATAATTATTTTCCATTCTTTTAAAATGCAGAAAAATTCAAATCTTCAGGCCAGGAGAATTTTGTAACTAAGAAGTTTTGAAGTGGAGTAGAAATGAGAATCCAGGGAGCACAAGCATCTCGGTGCAAGCTCCCTAATAGAGACCATATGGGCAAATGGTAAACTGGTCTAAGACGTAAGACTTCATAACACTTGGACGTGGCCAAGCTCTATGCATTCTCATAAGATGTTTTTAATGGGTCTATTATAGCTGGAAGTGGGGGAGAAATAGGGAGTAAGAAGGTTTAGTTTTGGCCAGTGGTTCCTGATCAGTGCAGAAGAAAATACAGCTTCTTCTTGTTCTCTGATTAGCTTTGAGTTTACCTGTGCGAAGCAAGAGTGGTTCTCACTCTCAATATGTTGAAGTAGTGCCAACAATCTCTGTTGCTGCTTCTGGCTTCTTCTGTATTGGTATCTGTCTCCTTAAGTCAGACAGATGCTGAGAGTCTCAAGCAGCAGTTGCTCACGCAGCCTATTACGCAAAATGCAGAAGCCGAGCTGTAAACAACACGAGGGAAGGAATTACTGCAGGCAGCCTTCACCGTGAGCCAACCTGCAGTCACATGTGCATGCAAACAAGACACCGTGGAGGGGTTCAGTCAACACTCCCATTCCAGTGCTTATCTTTGCATCGTGTTTATACACAGTCTATAAATGACATGAAAGGTAGGAGCTCACTTTCACTTGTGTTGTTGGGTCATGGAGGATACGGTGGGTGCAGTAAAGTAATCAGCTGAGTCTCTGACACTGGAAACTGGCAAAGGAGATGTGCTGTGAGGCTTCTGGAATGGTAGAAGCCAAGCAAGAGCTGGCAGAGGCACTGTCTCCTGTGGGGACTCGAGGAGCACATCGCAACTTGGGCTTGCAACCTCAGAATTTGCTCCTTAGAGGTAAACTTTGGTACCAGTGAGTTAACATTATCTCACCTTCTGAAGCAGCCCATTCAGCAAACATCTTGCCATTACCAAAGGTAGAAAGCCTGTAGCACACGTCCAGTATTTTGAAGTCTACTGCTGCACTTTCCTCAAAGCCAGCAGTAGCCAGTGATAACTTTCTGGTTGCACTCACTAGGCTAGTTTGTAGCTGTTGTATTAGAAGAGAGCTGTGCTTATAAGGAAGCACAGTTCAGATACAATAGGAAAAGATGTGGCTGGGCCATGTTTCTGTGCAGATGGGAGAGCCCTGCTGTCTCACCTGGCCATGTATGAACAAATAGCCCTGGGTGCCTATGAAGGAGCCTCAACACGCCTCCTTGCTGCAGGGGAGAGGTGGTGGTGGCAGCTTTCGGCAGGCTTCTTGCCGTGGGGAAAAGGTCACTGCAAAATGGGAAATGAGTGTACATGGCTAGGATACTACTGCAGTTAGAAACGGAGATTATAGTTGTCTTGTGAAGCATTCAGTGTGTGTCACTTGTAACTCACCAACCAAGAGGAATCACAGTCCTGCACTGGATCCTGAAGCCTTGGCCATTTTATTCCAGCATGGCTACAGAAACCAAAACCATGGGAGAGGTGTGTCCCTCCTCCATCAGCTACTGCTTCCAGTTACCCTCCTGATGACCCAGACCATTCATTTAAGCTATTCACAAGTGAGATGCTGATGATGCTTTCTTGATGTCTTCTACTGCAAGCCCAAGTGATCTTTTTTTTTAGGTAGTCCCAAATGAGCAGTTTTCCTAGGCATCTGGTCCTTGCTGTGCTCTGACCTGCTGACCATGGCTCTTGTCCATCTGGGGGCCTCAATGGCCTTGCTACCCAGGATGTGAATGTTCAGGAAATTCCTCATCTCTCATAATCTGTATCCCTGACTTGATAATCTCATCCGTTCTGTCCTCTTTTTCACTCATCTGCCCTCCCAAATCCTCTCTTGTACTTTGATCTCCTGTCACTTTCAGCAAACATCCATATATCTCCTTTATTTGTTTTTTAATGGGTTGAGCAACTTCTGGGGGTTTCGTCAGGCTTAGATCATGGTTTTTGAAATAAAATGAAGCACTGTGCTTTGTTTGTTTGTTTGTTCCACTTCCTGCCAAGAGTGAGATCTGGAGTGACACAGGTTGGGTGCAGGTCAGGTACAAGACGTTCTGCATGTCCCCTTGAGGTACCAGCTCACACACAAAACTGGCAGGATAATTGTTAGCAGTGCAGTTTATGTGTGTATCAGGTAATTGGTCTGATTTGTGTTGAGAAGATGCCTGTTTAGAGAGCTATGCTCTACATTCTTTGTTATAAACTCTGAAGTTAACGGCTCCTATCAACTTTCCTTCACCAAAAAGAGAGCATGTGACAGGCTTGGGAAGGGGTGTCAAGCCATTAAGACTGAAGTTTGATCTCAGAAAGATCTATTCAAATTTAACTATCTCAAAGAAAGCTCTTCTCTCTTTTGAGGAGAGAGAAGCTGCATATGTATGTGGCTCAAATACCACAAAACAAATGACTGGGCATACACCTCCCATTCCTATTAGAAGCTTAAAGAAGGTTTCAGAACGTGTGGATAACTGTAATTTTCAGAGCTGTTAGAAAAGCATTCCTAAATATCACAAAACTAGGACTTTATTCTAGTTGCAAGAAAATTGCATCACATAAGCCAAAAAATTGGCTCATTTTCCAGTAAGGCTGAGTAAACCCCTTCAGTTCTCTACCCCTATTCCTCTGAATGTTACATAGTAGTTGGATAGGCTTCATACTAGTCTGTGTGCAAGAATAAAAAGCAATGATTAACTGAACTCTTGTTCTGAAAACACTCATTTTTGTAGAGAAGTGTAAGAGATGCTAAGTTTAGAAGTGTCTGGATTTATTGGTGGGCAGCAGAAAACCATGAAGAAAAAACAAACAGCAAAGCACTTGATAAGCAACTGACATAATGCACTGAAGAACAGCTTGCAAAATATGTTTAGCTTAAGCTTAGTTGTCATGAGGAAAGTGATTATTTTGGTGATTTGGCGTCTGATGAATTAGGAGAGTTCACTTGACTAAAATCTGAGGAGGTGAGAGAGACGAGACAGGCCTGCCCTCAGCTACAAAGTGGCTCTACATAGGAATAGTGTTTTAAATGTATGAAGGTTTATTTGGCTGCTGTGCACAGATGTACCTTGTCAACTGTACAAACTTGGTCAAGATGTTTCTAGATGGGCAGAATTCTGAGTTCATGCTCCCCATTAGAGCAAGGCCATTGTGTCAATTCCTGGTACAGTGCTGAAAGCAAATGATCTAGTTGATGTCTAAAGTTAGATACCTGAGATCAGCAAATGAGGCCCAGCAACAGCTGGAACAGGGTACTTTCTACCACCTTTGTCAAAAATGCCCTTACACAGAGCCTAAAGAACAGTTCCTCCTCCAACATATTGCCTATTTTAAAATAGCACCTTCTAATGTGGCAGAGCTGCTTTCTGTCCCATCTGATGACTCTGCTCATGAGAGATGTGTTGTTCCTGCTGCTGACAGGCAGCAGCTTTCTTGCAAACCACTGACTTCCAAACTGACCAGCTCCATGCAAGAGCAGTGATGGGGTACAGGTTCTTCTGATGCCACCACTCAGTCTGCAGCACCTCATGACAGGTAGCCAGGCAGAAGGACCTGGTTCTTGGATGGCAGTTCAGGCATCTGTCAGTAAGAAGGAAGCGTGCTGCTCACCAGCTTTGTTGTCTTCAGAACTATAGTATCCCAGAACAGTCACTTGTCAACACCATGGCTTTCTTGCTTCTGGCCTCCATTATCAAGCCTGGTGTTCTGGGTTTGTTTCTTTTTAAGGCATGTAGAGAGAATTCACCTGCACTGCCAAGCATGAGGAAGGCTTCAAACACAGCTGGGGAGAGCCCAGCTCATGTGCAGCCATGTATAACCCCCAGATGTAAAAATGATGTACTGGACAGTGTGTATGAAATACCAGACCTCCCTCCAGGCTGTCAGTGTGGTTCCAAGCCTGTCAATGTCTTCAGAAACCAGAGTCATCACAGTTACCCCATTAGTCAAGGGTTAGCTGGTCCCACAGCTGTCACTGTGAATTCCCTGTCCTAGGCTCCACTGACAAAGGATTCATTTGCCAACATGAGGGTTTCATGGAGAAGGGGACAGTGGGGTGGCAGGACCATCTGCTTGGTTTCAAAGGACCAAATCAGGGCCAGAAAGTAATTACAAACGTGTTGTGGGGAAGATGTAGCACAGGGCCATTTTTCAAACCCCTTAAGAAAGAAAGAGTGGAGCAAACTGTGCTTGTAGCTCACTGAAATGTAACTGTGAAAAGTTTTATCTTAAGCGATGATGCTCTGAGGTTACACTGTCTGAAAAAGGTACATGTACCTTCAATTTTCACAATATTCTGTGGTCACATTGAAGATACCCTTTTCTGTACACACACCTAAAACTATACAAAACCTTCATGAAGAAATCAGATGTACAAGCTTACATTATATAGCCATAGAAATTAAGGCCCGGATATTTGAAGCTGGATGTTAAAAATGGGAATCATAAAACAAGCCAGACTCAAAAAAGCTGAGACACTCACTGAAGTCAGTGAGCAAACTTAGTGCTTTTGCTTCCTCACATAGACGCCTCTGAGTTATATATTGAAAGATATTTTCCTCAGTTTCAACCTCAGTCTCAATGCTCAGTGACACTTACAATTCTAATCCTATAGCTCATACCCCTCTTGAAGCTATGGGAAACCTGCAGTAACAATGCAAAGCACCAAATACTGACATTTGACTTTTCTCATGGGTTTTCCTGATCTCTATAAAAGACAACAGAAGTACACTTCTATGCTGTATGCTAGCACTCTGCTGCATAAGTATTTCTGCTATCCCATATAAAACACACGGTCAGGTTCTTTTCCGTAACCTCTATGGTGTTCATTATTTGTAAGCCTGCACTGAAGACAGTAGACACTGTTTTGTTTTGAGTTGCTATAAATTTTGACATTTGTCTAAGGGGATAATTCATGTAGTGCTGTGGGACTGTTGTTTAAATTCCAGCAGGAGAAAAATGTCTTGTTTTGAAAGAAAGTCTTGTTTAAAATCACAAATCTCATATAAGAAGCCAGATAATGAAGCCAAAAAACGGAACAAAAACAATTCTTACAAGGCAGACCTCTAAGCTTTGAATTGCCTGATGTATGAGCTGTCAGAAATCCAAACTTCACCATGTGCAGAGAAATGTTTTGCAAAATCCCTAAGTTAGGGCTTTCTTGGCAGGATCTCTTTCCTAAGGAGCATCTTGAAAAATTTAATTGCTTACAATTGTAAAAAGCTTTCAAAATGGTGCCTTTTTGCAGGAGAAGGTGAAATACCATGTCAGGGCCTGTTTTCAACAGTTTGCTCTCCATCTTCTTTGTAGCCACCCTTTAAACAGTGGAACATGGTGATAAGGTGTCCCCTGATCCTTTTCTCTAGAGTGAACAAATCCAGTTCTCTCAGCTTTTCCTCATATATCAGGTTTCATAATCTTTTGTGTGTGTCAGAATTATTGACTATTTAGGAGGTAGAATACAGCATCTGAAACCTTTGGTAGAAGACCATGCTAGATTCACTGCTAAAGAAATGCATCACCAGTGCTACTTAGTCACTATAGCAGGCTATTGTGAGCAGTGGCTGACACAGTAATGTGGGAAACAGTTACAGGTTTTAAAGCTCGATGTCCAAATGCACTGAAGACACCTTAAGGTTTTGCTAATACTATTTATTCATGTGGTAGGTTCAGATCAAGTCAGGAAGATAAGTATCAGTGCTAAGAATTCTTTGAATCAAATCCTGTCAACTTCTGGTTAGAGAATTGCTTAACAGGATCCAGAAAATTAACGACAAGCCCCTTTGGTCTGATTGTGCTATTTCTGAATTCCTTGTGGCAGTTTCCCAAGTAAGAAAGGGTTGAGGAATAGAGGGACTGGACATAAGAGGTTCCAGCCCACCCCACACCTGCACCTAGCTGCAGTGTGGCCAGCCCTAGTCTCTGAAGATGGTTAACCCACGCTTCCCTTCACCTGCCATAAGTGTCACTGGATCTCAACCATCTGTACACAAACCAGAAAGGTGGGGGAGTAAGGACCTCAAAGAGAAAAGGCTCAGCTGATTGATGCCTTCTTAACAGAAAGGGAAAAGGCGTGGTAACACAGGAACAGGAGGAATACCTGGTGATAAAGTACTGCCTGCTCATTGTTCTTCCACCACTACTTCCTCCAAGTATGTTCTGTGAGCTACTGAGGGTGTCCTGCAGCTTCATGGTAGCTTAGCTTATGCAAACATAAAGGTCTGCAGCAAAAGTTATCTGACGCCTCTCTGGCAAACAGAAGATGGCCTCAGGCAATATATCTTGTGGAATCCTGTGCTGCACATGATCTTTCCACTGGATTAAGAAGAATTTATGTATTCGAGCTCTCCAGTAAGTGCAAAGCTGGTTGTTAAGAACTGGGAACACAGCTGTAGTGAGTGCAGGTTATCTCTGTGCGGCACATTAGACTTGTGGCTTACTTTTGTCCCTAGCTTTGTGCAAATCCTTTAGTATTCCTTAAAGTTCGAAGTGTTGTGAGCAGCAACCTCACAGTTATGTGGGCAGTTATTCCCTCTAATCCTAAGGAATGCTAGATCAAGCTTGGTCTCTTGCATTCAGTCCTCCTAGTTGCATTGACTCTTTCAGATGCTCTCTGCTTGGCTGGTTAGAAACCTTATTTCCCAGCTGAGATGTAGCTATGGCTCATTTATACTCAGTGTGAGTTGAACACCTAGGGAAAATCCAGACACATGGTATATGCAGTGCTTGAGATAGACTGTAATTGCACTAGTGGAGCTTCCAAGGAGCTCTGCTCGATGGATGGAGGTGTTTGGAGAATGGTGGTGCCCCTGATGGTGTGAAAGAAGTATTTCTCCATGTTATCAAAGCATGAGCCTGTAGTTCAGCTGGTCGCAGTGGATGGTGATGGTAAGAAAGATTCTCGTCTTCTAAGCCAAACTTATAAAACTTCCAAATATCTTTTGCATCTTGAGCTCAAGTAACAATAGGCTTCATTTTCTCAGCTTCAGCTCCATTCACTGAAAAGAGAAGTACTGGTTCCCAGGGGGGAGATCCGATGCTAAGTAAAACAAGCTGTGTGCAATTACTGCTTTCTGAAAAGCAGGAGAAGCTGGGCCAGCACAAATGGTAAGGTTCAGTTCTTGATAAGATTTCTTCAGTGGTATTGAAGGGCAAACCCCACAGCCCTAATTCAGCTGAACATCCCCATGTCATACTCTGACCAAAACAAGATTGAAGAATTTGTCTGGAGACTGCAGTCATTTCTTCAATCCCTTCTCAAAACAAAAAATATTCAAAACCATAGCATTTTATACCACATCTCATTTTGCCATAGCATTGCTGGTTGCCAGAGAGGATAAATAGTGTAGAGCAAGTCAGTGGTATCTGAAGATCAGTCAACACCCTGCACTCACAGCACTTACATGTTCTTCCAGGTTTGTGAGTTTTGCTTCTCTTCCACCATTCCTGCTTCAGCTCCCTGACCTATACACAAAGACCGAGAACATCTGTTTAATTCTGTTTAGGGGATTGTTATGACAGACACGTCAAGAAGTCCTGGCTTGTTGTGCTCCTTATGGAGTCGTGTGCATTTCATAAAAGGACAGGTTCTCTGATGGCCTCCTGTGTTCTTGCAGTGTCAGTGTTGGAGGCGGTGGTTTCCCATCCTCTCCCAAATCTCTTTTGAACTGCTATCAGTATGATAACTGGCTTTACTTCAGAGGCTTGTGCAGCACTAAAGGAGGGCAGCAGACAAACTTCCAGCTGGAGTGGCCCTGCATGTGCCCAGATGTAGTTGTCACCAGCTGGGCAAATAGTGATGTCGAGGACACAGGAGCCAGAAGACAGTGCAGATCCTGCTCTGAAAGGTATGGCATTATGAAGCTAAGAGATGTTAGGAGGTGTGGGGTGTGCTTGGTCGGGCAGGGTGGGGTGAGTTATCAATCGATGGGTGGTGAGGTGTTGTATTCTCTTCCCTTGTTATTTCCCTTATCATTATTATTATTGGTGGTAGCAGCAGTGATTTGTGTT
>JBCJKH010010615.1:0-15520 GCA_039877255.1 Loriculus beryllinus | reverse complement strand
TCACGAGAGCAGAGTAGAGGGGCAGGATCACCTCCTTGGACCTGCTGGTCACGCTCCTTTTGATGCAGCCCAGGATATGGAGAAATTTTTTAAACCAATGCATGGTCCTTTTGTTTATGAACTTCCTGTTTGTTAATGGTTTATTACAACACCCTCCTGACTGCATTCTACCCTTCTTAGTGGGAGAGACACCACCTGAGCCAGCAGTTCCATGAACATAAACAGGCTTCCTCCTCAGTGCCTGCTATCCCAACTGCTTTTCTTTCCTCTCTGTTCCAGGGCCCTGCTCCCACAATTACACCAGCACTGCAGTTTATGGCATCATTCTGGTAAGAAAAGGAACCTGTATTAAGAACAACCTTGTAAATAAAAAAGATTGTTTAAAACAGTTCAGTGACCTGATTTACAGCACAGCACCAACAACAGTTGCAGAGCAGCAGGAGTGTGAAGAAGCAGCCAGAAGCAAGGCAGGGATAGGAGGCAGATGCTCCCAAGCTGGCCTTGCAGATGAAGCCCCCTTTTGAAAGTGCAGCTGCGAGTGTACTTTTGCTCTGGCATAGGTCAGAGGGAATTCTCCTGCAGTGTCTGAAGTAACACATCAGGGAAGAACTGACACATGGGTTAGTTATATATTAACCACTATAGATGACCTTTCAGAGAGTGACAGAGTAACAATCTTGCTGATAAAGGAAATGGCAATTTTTCTCTTTTGCATAGCACTGGTATTAATTCCCAGGAAAAGACTCTGCAGCTCTTCCCACTAAATGATACCATTTTCAGTTCTTCCATACTTTCTTAAATGTGAATAAATTGTTCAGATGTTTTCAATGCTAAATAAATGCCTCTTTCTGTTTCTTGTTGGGAGCTGAGGGGAGAAAGCAGGAAATGCTTTAGCTAAAATGATGCAACCATTTCCAAGGAAGTGTCAGAAGAACAACATACAAGTTTGCTGGGTTACAGAAGTAATCTTAGCAGCCATTCAGTAGTTTTCCTTCCCAAGGCCTGACCTTGTTCTGTGTTCAGCATTAGCAGAGACCTGCTGCAATTAAGTTTATGTACTTATGTCACATAGGACACAAATGGACTGCTTTAACTTATGCTTAAAAGAAAAAACCTGCCAGAGATGACAAATCTGAGTACTGTATTTCAGCAGTTAAATGACTAATTTTTGTAGTTGTCTTTGAAGCTTCTGGTGAAAGCTGAAGCATAATGGTGAAAGAAAAAATAATGTAAGTTACATAACACCACACATATGGAATTGATAATGCTCTGGTTTTATAAGGAATAAATTGTTCTTCCGTGGTTATATACAGAGATATAATGAGGATGATCTCATTTGGTGTCCAGTGTGTTCTGTGCATATATCCAGGAGATTCAGAAGATTTAAACTTTTTGACCAAAAGTGACAATTTCACAGAAGAATCCTTCTTCTGGTCAATATATTCCACTGTTTAATGAAAGGAAACCTGGCCATGTTACAATTCAATTGTTGTTTGGTTTCCAGGAGACATTTTTTGACCTTCAAAACCACAAAAAATATGCTTGGTTTCGACCTAAATATCATATTTTTGATTTTTTTATTCTCCCCCCTCAAGCACTGCTTACTGGAATTTTATTGCATGGGATTTATGTAGCCAAGATTTTAAGCACCCTTACATAATGAATAATACAAATCAAAATCCCTGTGGTCTTTCTGTCAGGAACTCAACTATACAGACACCTTTAGAGACTCTTTTCCACTCCGTCATTATGGGAAGCATACTCTGCACTCAAGGAAGTGAAATAAGAAGGGATTCAGGTAATGAAAGGCTGGTGGTAAATATCAGCCAGCACAGGAGAGTTGATGGCAGGCCATGTTCAGGGCAGGATATTGCTCAAATGTGGGGAAGGAAGGACTGACAGGGGTTGCTTACCCATCCCTTAATGCTGCTATTGCTTCACTTGGGTCAGGGATGGCCTGGGATGTGGAGGCTGCATTTCCTTTCATCCCACCCAGACCTCTTCAAGAGAAGAGCGGTATGAGTAAGGGAGGAGAGAATGAATCATTTTGTTTAAATAGCTGGTGCTGGTGCTGCCAAAGAGGCAATTTCTGACAGAGAAGAAGAGAGGTGAAAGGCAAAAAAAGGCTAGCCAGGATTAGGCCAAAAGACAGAATAAGCAAATGCAGAGAGAGAAACACTGAGACAAAGAGCTAGCCGAGGGATGAGTGATGTAAAGTTTCTGTGAAACTGCCAGTAGCCAGGATATAAGTGTGCTTAGGAATAGTGTGGTGGTTATGTTTGGACGCAAGGACATTGTACACTAGGATTGCAGATACTGAGCATCTTTAAGCTGGAGCCAGAGGTCTGTCACATACGTCAGTCTTGGAATCACTGCCAGTTTTCTGAGTACAGTGTGTCCAAATGATTATTATATGAGACTGCAGTTAGAAGCATGCCAAATGAGTTGCACGTGAGTTATATCTATTATTTAGGCTCTATGAAAAGAAAAAAGAGATGTAGGTCTTGCATGTGACAGTTTTCATCAGTCTCTTCAGAAAAAAAGCTTTGTACGTACCCATAAATTAATCTTATGTCATGATGACAGAAACATCAATTTTCACTTGTTGCAGATGTTTTGCATGCAGGCTTTGGCAACATCATCCCTCCTCACAGGAAGAGGACTGTAAGAAATCCCAGTGTTACTTTTCATATAGCTATGCCATCTCAGTACTGTATTGCGCCACCAGGGCGTTGCAAAGGATGCCTTAAAATGCAGAGCTACCCAAACTTAAAAAGGTTTGGGAGTGGCATATTCTTTACTGTATGCATGACCTCATCTTAAAAGGAAGGTTATTGTTAGCAAACTTAAGTTGATGGAAAGTTGAGAGTTGTTCTAAGTGCAATCTCAGCAGCAACATGGTTCAAATAAGAAAAAATACATTATTGTCATCATCCTCTTTGCCAGTTCTACCTATATCTGTTCTTTTTTTACTTCAGAGGAGGCAAGCACCACAAAAATCAGGATGAACATATTTCCCACCTATGTGACAGAGCAACATCAGAAAGTGGTGTGCAGAGGAGCTGGCATTGCTATTCAGGCTGCTCTGCGATGCCATGAAAATCATGCTCTGGGCTGGATGCAGGCACCCAGAAGTGCAGGACAGAGGAGAGAGCTGCCAGTAGCTGCCATTAACCATCTCTGGTGTCAGACTTATGTGAAGTATGGCTAAAACCATGTCACTGCTGAATACAAAATTTCCCCATTTCTTTTTTGCTTTGATGAGAACACTGCAGATATGGGGACAGGCACAAAAGTAGCCAGTATTTCCTCTTCTCTCTTTCTACATGCTAATCAGCCCTGCTCATGGGGCACTGGCTAATCCCTCTGGCTTCTGAACTGAGAAAAGGAGATGCTCCTCTTCCAAGTAACTAATGAATCACCCCTTTTAGTACATAGCATGCATGAATGCATTGTTCAAAAGCAGTCTTAATCACTCACTGAGAAAAATTATATTGATCATTTCTCCTTTTTAGTTGCTAACTGGAAGCCTTGAGAGTTGTGACTCACAGCCTATGTGCTGCTCAGAAAGACTACTCAGAAAGCAGATTTTTAGCTCCTTATATGAGCCCTCTGCATCTTATTCCTTGCACATTCCTAGTATGGATATGATTAGGAAAAAGATAGATTTCTTCATTTTGTACCTTTCTAGGAATTACTGTTCTGCAGATGGATTTGGCCATGTCTTCAAAGAAGAGAAGCATTTTTGGTAGGCAACTGAATTCTAGTAGGGATAGGGCAAAGCAACTCCTGGGCTGGAGGAAACCCACTGTCTCTTTTGCCTTTAGCAATGTAGCAGTGTTGGACAAGCCACACGTACAGCAGTTCACCCTGGTTTATGAGCATAGGACTGTGTGTCAACAGGATAGTGGCATAAGGAAGAAGAAGCAACAAGAGTAAATCTGACTGATTTTGAAAGCTTTCTGGAAGGAGGGTGAGTGGGTATAAGGTGAGAAATGAACTATGTTATTGACTAGGAATTGCCAAAGACAGAGCAAAATTAATAGATAAAAAGTTTTCAATGTAACATGGGAAAAAAATGTATCTGCAGTTGTTTCAATGCAGACAGTTGTACTGACAGACTAACTTGTATTAACTGCATAAACAATACTACACTGAAAGATTGTTACCAGTGCCAGTAGTTAAGTTTTCAAGTGGTGGAGAATGCCAAAGTTAAGACAGCCTACACTCCCTTAAATCAGTCCTTCTGTGTATACATGTATGTTATAAAATATAATATGGCTACATTTTGTTATTACATCCAACTTATTTAATCGGATCAGGCTCTTAACTTGTTAGTTTCTCCACAAATGCAGAAGAAGCTCATGGAGGACAATGCATAAGGACAGTTCTGTTAGTAAGTGACTGAAGCATGTTTGTTGTTTTCAGTACTTACTGTTATTACCTCTAAGCAGCCCTTCTCATTCACCCTGCAGAGACCTTCCCCATGTGCTCCTCCAGTTCTGACACTACAGGTCCACTGCTGTCCCACCACAACCTTCCTCAGCTGCTGGACAATTAAGTTAGCTTCTCCTGTGAGCAGATGCTTGGGAGGAAGTAGGGAGAGGGGAAAAAAGGCACCCAATAAACTAGCTTTTGCTCACATATTGATTGTGCAATGATGCTAAAAACATGTGTTACAAGACTTCATCATGTTTGAATGTATCTGGGAGCAAAGGTGATGTAAAATACTGGCATGCTGAGCGGTCAGGGTGGAGAGAGGAAAACTCGGGAGATGCCTGAACGCTGAATGTGATGCGTCCTCACCTACACTGTCTGCTAAGCTGAAGGTGGTGACATCTTGGTGATTAGTTGGGTGCTTTTCAACCATCACAGCTTTTTCTAACAGAAGATATAATATCCTCAGTCTCCTGAAGACTGCAGCAAGCAGGTCTCTTCAAAGAGATGGAGTTCATACATAATGGCTAATGAATTTTTTTCCTCATCAGGCCTTTCTGGCAGCTCAGCTTCCATTCTGCAGGTGAAGGGACAGAAAACACTCCTTTCAGGAGTGGTTCAGCACAGGATTAGGATCCATTCACATGCTGCCCAGATGCAGTTAATTTTACTTGCTGCTGTGAAGCATCAGCCATAAAATTATATGTAGTCTACTCATTAAATGCAAATTGGTAAGGGCAGTGGGGATAAGCAAGAAAAAAATAATCTCCAGAGAAATGGTATAATCAAACATGCTTCCAAAAGGCATGTGATTGCCCTTTGGGCTGTGCTGGTAAAGGCAGAAGGGTGGAATGGCCCAGAGATCCTCTGCTTTAGCAGGAACTGCTGGGACAGATTTGCTCCATTAGGCAATAATAGTTTTCTCTCATCTTTGCTTGGCATTGGATGACTGGTTTTTGTTTCTTGGGCTGCCATTGCTGCAAAAAGTATTGCTGTCCGCTGTAGGTCTTAGAAATATCCTTTGGTGTATGGAAAGGAAATGGGATTTATTTTGTGACAGCCTCTCCTGACAGGTTGCTTGATGGATGTGGTCACTTGATGGAGGCATGCTGCTATGGGAGGACAGCCTTTGTGGTCTGTCCCTGTGCCAGCTCAGAGAAAGACATAAACTGCTGTGGAGGAAGCTGGTGTTCCCAGTGGTATCACAAAGAAAGAACAGATAGGAGCATGTGTTTGGGAAGGGCATGCTAAAGATCCTAGCAAATCTGCGTTGGATGGGTTCCTGACAGGAGGTTGTAGCGAAGTGGGGGTCAGTCTCTTCTCCCAAGTAACAAGTGATAGGACAAACTGCACTAGGGGAGGTATATATTGGATATTAGGAACAATTTCTTCACAGAGAAGGAGATCAGGCATTGGAACAGGGTGCTCAGGGCAGTGGTGGGGTCACTGTCCCTGCAAGTGTTCAAAAAGCATGTAGATGAAGCCCTTAGTGGCACGGTTTAGTGGTGGTCGTGGTAGTGATGGGGTGAAGGTTGGACTTCATGACCATAAAGGTGTTTTTCAACATAATTGATTCCATGATTCAACGGACGCTTTGGCAAGAGCAGAGATGAAGAGGGAGCCTTGCTAGGAGATAGCTCTGGAGCAAAGCAGAGAAGACCCAGAAGGCTCCCCACCCCCAACAGGCTGTCAGGAGGGTTCAGGTTTTATGTCATGACCCTACAGATGCAGAGGATTGTAACTCGTAGGTCCACAAATCCCAGCCATCCTCTGTACTAAAGGGTCAGTGAGAAACACCAAATAGTAACTGTACAAAGTTCTAGCCTTTACATAGTTCAGTCTAGGTAGGAAATAACCTGGCCCTTGGCAACTAAAAATGGACAGACCTGTTATAATTATCTGTAAATATTTTTTGTCATGCAGAGATAGTCAGAGGAGCCAGCGCTTGTTCTTTGTAAGTAGGGTAGCAGTCACCAGGAAACCAACGTCTTCAATAACAAGCTGTAATTTGAATTCCTGACTGCAAGTTTAGTTTAAAGTATCTTTAAAACTCTTAAAATACATTTCAGTTAATAAACTCATTCAGCATCAATTTCTGCTCAGATCTGAGAGTACCTTTTAATATTTACTTCTTGTTACATTCATAAAAATAGTACTTAAACATCAGTGGGTCCTTTATAAACATACAAATCTTGGATACTTCAGTAAATTACTACAACTAACTGCCCACCACTTCACAAAACCACTTTCTGTTTCAGGGCCTTTCCTGGCAAACATCCAGTGAGACTGAGATAGCCCCATATCTAGTATCCCAGTATCTAAATTGTAGGACTGTGACTCTCAGTGCATCTTGTTTTAACTCCTAGATCCTATGTGTGTCTATAGGCAGGTACAGATGTCCTTTTGAGACCTCAGAGCAGGACCCTTGCATTGTGCATCTGGGGATTCACTCAACCAGGTCCGTTGCTGTGGCTTCAAAACATCTCTCTGACACATACGTGTACATGTTATCTGTCTTTCCATGTCAAAATAGTCCCGAGCTGTGTTTCTACATAACATGGACCCCAGTCCTTAATGGGAATCAAAAGTCAGGATAACCAGAAAAGCCCTGCCCAATCATGAACCATATGTAATGGTTCTTCTCTTTCCTTACTGTAGACTGAAATACTGATTTCAATTACTCACTGAGGTCCAGCAGTAAAATCCCCACTGTCTGCAAGGAATCCAAGAGTTGAGCCTTCAATATCTGACACCAGCTGAGAGGTTTCTTTGAATGCCTTGAAGTGAAACACTGAATGCCTGCTCATTTGTTTTTCTGCCTTGGGCCAGGCTATAAAATGAACGTCCTATAGAAACTGGCTGTGACCATCATGTTGCTGGGCAGCTGAGAAATGATGTAGCAGTACATATAGCTGACACTTGCTTCCTTCCTAGAGACAAATGACAATTTTAAACTTGTATGTTTTGCAATTACATTGTTAGGGGCTGTGATTACGCTACACGGGCTTAAAAAGGAGGGATTTTTATACAAATCAGAATTGTCCAGTTGCCTACCAAAAAAAAAAAAGGCTTTATTATTCACCATGGGCTATTTCTATATTTGATCAGAAATGTCTAATACAAATGAAATATCCCAGCTTCAAAGAGTACACCTGATTTTCCATTTATTGCTTATACAAATCACCTGGCAAACTCATCAAAAGATTCTGGTGTACTAAAACCATAGTTTAGCCAAATAGTTAAATTATCACTGAGACATTTTGCAGGTTGGATGTTTTTAATAATTTTTGTAATTAATCTTAAAAAGATCTGTTCTTTAGAAGATATTTGTTCTTGCTTATTTGGTTCAAAACCATTTTGAGGCAGAGATGGCCTATGCTATAGCCTTCTATAATATATAACATCCAGGTTTGGAGAGGCTATTTCACTATCATTATAATGATAAGCTGGAAATAAGGAGTGAACACTTATTTTCTGAGCATGTGCATCACTGGCATTGCTTTTACCATTACAGTTAACAACCATCTGAGAAAAGACAGGTATAGAGGCTAGGCTGTGGTTGGTAAATCTGGCTTTTCAGTACTTAATGGCGAATCAGAAAATTTACCAGCAGAAATAGTAAAATTGCAGTTCTGGTGCAAACTTATCCTACCTAACAAAATGTGTTAGCATTGTTTTAAAACAGTAACTTTCTTCTGGCTAGCTTTATAGTGGGTTTGATGTTTTGGGTCTTTTTTTTTTCTTTTTGCTGGCAATTAACTTACAGTCAACAGAAAGTATAAAACTACTTTAACACTATATTCCACACACTTGTTAGTTCAGAAGATGCAAAAATATAGTGCATCTGTATTTGATCCAGATTAAAACTGTATTGTCAGTTGAGCCAGTAATGCATGTAGCTGGCATTAAAGGGAAGCCTCAGCTGCTGAAGGGTTGATTCTTGAGAACCATGTTACCATGCAGCATTTCATCATCCCACAAGAAATGCATTTGTTACTTTTCCTTCACTGATTCCCAGTGACTGTTTGCCCTACACTTTTGTATACACGTTTTATTTTCTATTTATATATCAGCATTATTTATTTTTTGTTTGCCAACTTTATCTGGTATTATATGAAATTACAAATCATACCTGCTCTATACCAGGAAGAAAGAGGATGAATGAAAAATCCCACTCATTATTTTTTTAGTGTGAACATTTTAACATAAAAAAAAATAAAGCTTAACAGAGGGATATTTTTAATCTTCCTTTGCTTATACCTAAGATTCTTCTTTGTGTCTAAATCATTACTACAGTTGCTACATAGAGAGGTTTGGCTAGCACTGCAAGAAAATCAAGGGCTGGCCAGCTGGGAATTTAGCAGTGCAATATTTTACACCTTAAAAATAGCATTTTGGGTCATAAATTCAGGAAACTTCTAGCATGAAAATACAAATCTTGAAGACTTTTGAGAGGTTACATTTATAATAACAGATGCTATTACTTAGCAGCCTCTGTTCTGACCATCTAAAAACAGCTAACTGAACTGCTAATGCAATGCTTGTGCACAGTGACTCCCAACAAAATCAACATTTTTTACATCGCTTTTATACAAAGCCAAAAGCAAACAGCACATTAATTCTCAGAGAAGGCAGTGTTTGAAGCGGTGCTGTATGGACCTTCATATGTTAAAAAACAAGACAAAAAAAAACCCCTTGTTATTTTATTTGATTAGATTTGTGTTGGAGAAAAAACTCACAGGCCTTCAGCTTTCTTTTAATTATGCATAAGGGTGATTAAGACAACATCCATAACTCTATTATCACTTAATCTTCATACATGACATGGAAAATCTATCTTACGTTTCTGCTGTAACAAAGAGATTCCTAATAAGATTAATTAAATAATCAGTACTACTGATATCCCCTACAACCTGCATAACTAAGGGTTCCCCTGCTTACTTTGTTTGGCATTGTAAGGATTTTGCTGAAAAACCTTTGTAATCTCAAATGTGCCTAGACTGATGGAGACGAATAAGCTCATGTCTAAGATCCAGAGAAAGAGAAGTTACGTATGTATATTAGCACATACCAATGTGAGCACATAAGTAACCTCAACAAATGTGTTCTTGGAAATATTTGAATTTTAACCACCGGTGGAATTCCACCAATCCCCTTTTTTTCTTGTTCCTTTTAACTCATTTTCTGTGCCATTTACTGGAAAGTGCCCACAAAACTTGCAAGCAAGAGCTAATGTCTCTGAAGTAATGGGATCAGAATGGCCATGATATCACCACAACTTTTTAGGGTGGAATTTGAAAGTGTTTGTTTTGTGGCAGGCTTTCTACGCAGAATAATTTCTTAGCTGAGGCATTTGGCAAAGAGTACTCTGCATGACTCAGTGGCAGATCTTCATCTCAGAGTTTGGTTATATTAATGCCAGGTTTATTTTTTACACAAACTCATACATATTTATGACTTACATTCTCTTGCATGTTGCTGGGCTTTCTCTAAGTCAAGCACCTGTCTCTACGGCTACTCCAGCAAACCTACACAGCATACTCTACACAGTGATTCAGTCACTGGAGCAATTCTTTGCTGTTAATAGAGGTAATTCTATTATTTCTGTTTTTAATCGGGGTTATCTGGGGGAAGCTGTGCAAATCTTACAACATTCAGGTTCTGTAACACTAGATAAAATCCATTACTTGAAGCTCTTGTACTTGGTATTAATGCTAGCCATGCAACCTTTATTAGTATACACACTTGTTACTCATGTAAGTAAGTGCACTGACTTGAAAGAGGCTTTCTATAGCCCAGGAGCTGGCCTCTCGTTCTTTGTTACAGACGTCATCACAGATTCAGCCTGGTTCTTAAGTAGCTGAGCAAACACACTCACCTTAACACACACAGGGTGAAGTACTGATGTTCTAGCCAATCTCCTTAGTGCCTTGAGTGAAGAACTGAAAAGCTGCTATTTTTCTCTGTAGTGAGAATGGAATGGGTCAGGAACAATTGATAATTAGTTCAAACATAGATTAAAACCACCCATAGGTTTTGCCTAGCTTCTGAGGGAAGCAGGTGACCTCTTGTGTCTTTCAAACCCATGAGACAGGTCAAGTCTGAACTGAAAGAGGCATAGAAGTCTTCAAGGTAGTTACATTTCTTGGGTTTCTGGCAAAACTGATGAGTGGGTAGAGGTAAAAGATCCACATTTATGCTACTGGAAAGATCAGTGAACCAAGCTGATGTACAGGAGCTCCCGTGCAGCTCTAGACTGAGCACACCACATCCTGTTTCCTGCATGACAGAGGCCTTGACTGGCCTTGAAGAGACAGAGTTTCTATAAAGGTGAAGCTGTAGGATATACTCTTCGTGGGAAACTACATTTCTTTCACTGCTTATAAATCATGTGGTTATTACAACCTAACTGATTGCCAATAAATTAACATTAGTAGTAATATTTGACTCTTTTTAATGCTTTTCATCACAAGATTCCAATTTCTTTTTACAACTGAGAGGTACCAGTATTTCCTTTTTTATAGGTGTTGTGTTACTCAGAGGATGCTTTGGGTGGAATGCAAAATTATATGCAGTCTCTCAAGCCTTAGACGAGTGCCCAAGCTACTGGATAATCTTGATTTGCTAACACTAGTTTAAAACCAACCTAATTATTTGTGAGGCTAAAAACATTTGTTTCCCTTGATAAAGCTGAAGGGGAGCCAAACTGTAAATAATGAAATACCAAGAGTTCAATCTGAACTGTCAAACTCTTTTGAAGGTAAGATGTCATTTTAATACTTAGTCATCAGGAATCTTAAAAGTATATTCCTATATAAATAGAATAATCAGTAACAAATACAGATTTCCATATTTTGAGAACTCTGAAAGGCCTTTTAGCTGTTATTCATTGGCTATCTTAGTTCTCCTTTGGCTGTTGTGGAGCAGATGCGCCCTATATATATGCAGGTGGCAGGCAGGAGGGACTGGCAGCTGCCTGCCTCAGCAGTGTCTGGCAAGGTCCATGTACCCCCCCACTACGTGCTGCTAAGCAGCCCTGCCTTCATTTGGAGATGCAGTTGTTCCCAAATCTATACTTTGTAAAGCTTCCAGATTTTGTCATATGTTTCTGTTACTTTGTGCCTTCATAAGTCTACAAAGATTTCAACAAAATGTTGGTTTCCAATCTTTTCTACCTTTTAGACTATTAACATTTATGTGCCACTTTTTAAATGACTTTTTCTTGACAAACTGTGAGTCTCAATGTTGTCTCATCCCAACCATCAAACACTTATTTCTCTGTATCATTAGTTTCACCAAGAACTTCTCTTTTATCAAGCGTTTTCAGTCATTGGTCTCATCACGCTTTTTGGTGCTGCCTGCAAGAATGAGTTTCAATTGTAGTTTTTCAGGAAAATGACTGAGGAAAAAACTCTCCATGAATCTGAACTGCACTCTGCTTATTTTGTTTGAAATATTTTTGAGGGATGAGAGCATCAATATCTGAAACATTCTTCTTCAAGGTAGTTTTTCCTTCACAAATTTTAATTTGTCCAGCCATGTTCGTCTTAAATGACAGTTCCGAGTAGGCAGTTGATGAAATGCTGCTTTGATTTAGGAACACCCAAATCCATGATATTCCATGAAATACACGCTAATAAGCCACTTACATAGAGGAATTTAAAAATTCCACATGTATGTTTTCAGCAGTGTTGTAATTTAGGCTGTACTAAAGAATTTGCTCTTATAATAGCTTTGTTCTTTTTTTCTAGTGATAAATTTACTAACTGTTCATGAAATGTCATCTACTTTACCATCATTTTAGAATCCAGGCTCCAAGAGGCAGGTTTTCTAAGTCATTGAGGACTGAACAGTAGGTGACAGCCATATCTTAATCTCTGTGGTGACTCCTTGGCTGCCATTTCATAAATATACACAGTAGTTGTTGTACAACTATTATAAACTATTTCCAAGAGGTAACAAATTTCCTGTGCTTGTGTGAAGTGTTTTAAGATAAAATACTTCCTTTGATCAGTAATTTCCATATGTATAATTTCTTGAGGTTTGGGGCAGGGTGTGTGTGTTCGTAATGAAACTGTGTGTAAGAAGCCAGTTTTCTCCAACACCTCAAACACAGGTTTGTTGTAAGAGCTTGGCTGAGGAGATAAATGGAGTTTATAGAAATTTTAATCTTTGAAAACAGATGGTTGGCACCTTCTTAATGCTTTTTAACTTTATTATTTCTCTTTGTCTGTTCCATGGTTTGTGATGTGGATTTTTAACATGATATTACTTTTACCTGCTAGTTATTATGGTTTTTAACATACAAATAGTATAAACAAACTGTGTTCAACTGTTTTTCATAGAGTTTAACTTGACAGGAGAGAGCCTTGGGAAAAGACATGGGTAAATTTGAAAGCTACTTGCTGAAAGTATAAGAGCAGCATATAGTGACAGTCAAAAATGTACAGTTAAAGAGCTAGGAAAAAAACAAAATCAAATCTAACAAAAATCAAAACCAAGAAGAGGCTCATGCCTCTTATAAATAGGATTCTTAAGAGCAACAACTTGAAAAAATGGGATACTTTTCCAGTGCAGCACATCATGAGCACAAGGAGCTTGTGACCAAGAGATTTGGGGTTAGGAACTTAACATGACTGAAAATAACCATGCATATAAACACTGAAAACATGTACGACCATGTAGCCAAGAATCTTTGCCAAGTGTATAGTCCACAAGTCTAAGTGAGCATATGTGCTGTGGATGTACCACATGTTATTTTCCCTGCCATTTTGTACCAAGTGATGTGGGTTCCTTGTGGCCCTCAATTATGGCATAAGATTGCAAGGGCACTGAATCCTGTGAACCATAGCCCAGGAATCATTGCTTTTATTTGGCTATATGCATAATCATTTTTTTAAAGAAAGAGAAAAGAAAAGCAGTTTCCTGTTAGAAGGTCTGAGAGGTGCTGGGCCATCCTCAATACTGCTGGTAGAGTGAAAAGATTGATTTCAGTTCTCTACTGAAATAAAGGCATGCTGGCTTCTGCAGGTATGCGAGAGGTTGATATAGTTCAGACTTTCAGCCTTTGGCTTCTGTTCAGAGGATGAAGTACCTGCTTCCAGCTGGATCTGGGAAAGTCTCTGCCGTGACTGTGATCTGAAACTTCTGGCTACCAGTGAGCTCCACAGAAAGGCATCTTTTAATCTCCCTGTCACCAAACCCCTCACAGAGCCTATAGAGTTGGATGCAACGAAAATTTATAACTTCTGTGCCTGAGGATATAACCTAATACTCTATCAGCCTGAGATTTCAGTATTAGGGTAGCATGTTATGAATTCATAGGCATTACCATACACACAATAATTAAAACCAAGGACTTCCACTGCAAATGGGACTGATTTAAACTCTCCCTTCACCCTAGATTTCTTCCTCAGGGTGAATTTTTATGTGCATTCTCTGGCACTGAGTAAAGGTAGTCACACTACAGTCTTTCCTTTATAGACAGCAATCAATAGGGTCTCTCTCCTCTCCCTGCTGGCCTGTTTAAATTAGTAGGAACTTGATATCTTTAAGCCTTATCTGTCTCTGTTGTACTTGATTGAAATTGGCTGATGGATTCATAAGTTACCAAGGGAATGATGGGTAGACAGGGAGACAGATGCATATGTTCACACAAAAATCCACACAAACAAAAGATCATGCATTTCCTTGCAAGACTTGTCTAAGAAAATCCTCATCTGATGTAAAACTTTTAACTAGTATCCTCAGATGTCTATCTTCCTCTGGGCATTTGGGAATGGATAACCTAGGAGAAAAAAAAATCTGTTGCAAGGATGGGCTGCTTAAGTTACATGGGTATGGCAAGTTGAACACTCCAGCAGTTCATCATCTGGGCTGCCACTCACTATTGTTGAAACAGCTAGTAAAGAGAGTGGGATATTAAAATCTGTGGTCAGTTTGATCAGATTTAGAATAAATGTCTATAGAATAAATGTACAGCCTGCCTGGATATTTAACTGTACAGCCATACAGACCCAATCACTTCTTCTTATTAATCACATGTGCAAAATTCTGAAACAAACCTAACTGCCAAATTTCAACACCGTTTCATACTCTGGACACATACATAAATGAAAATGGTTTAATGGATGTTGCCAAAGACGTCAGTGCTCATCAGCTGAAGCAATCACCAACTGTGTGTGGACTCCTGACCCACCCCCAGTTGTGGACTAAATGACATGGCATGAAGCACACTGGGGCCTGTAGCTGGAGCAAACCAAGTTCAATCACATAATGCTGCTGTGCCTCATGCCTTAAGCTGCTGCAGCCAAATCCTTCTTGTCATGTGCTTGTAACTCATGCTAAGTCTGAGGATTTCAGAGTACTTAGAAATGTCAGCCTTTGAGTAGAAAAACATCTTCCATCGTTACAGCACATCTGGTGCTCTCCTATGATATTTGTTCTACTCAGCACAATTAGTCATTGAACAGGTTTATTATTTACTCAGAACTCTTTATCTTGCATCCAATAGGTAAAAGTTACAGAGAACTGCAGTGTACTGAATTATGTATTCCAGAAGATACTGGTATTCTAACAACTCTCCTGCCACTTCTCATGTGGGTTTTTGCCTCAGGACCTACAGATCATAGAACAGTTTGGGTTGGAAGAGACCTTAAATGTCATCCAGTTCCAACTCCCCCTACCACAGGCAGGGACACCTTCCACTAGACGAGGCTGCTCCAAGCCCTGCTCCAACCTGGCCTTGATCACTGCCAGGGATGGGGCAGCCACAGCTTCTCTGGGCAAACTCTGCCAGCCCCTCATGACCCCCATAGTGAAGAATTCTTCCTAATATCTAATCTAAATTTCCCCTCTTTCAGTTTAAAGCCCTTCCCCCTTGCCCTGTCATTACACGCCCTTGTAAAAAGTCCCTCTCAAAGATTTCTTTTAGGTCCCTTTTAGGTACTGGAAGGCTGTTATAAGGTCTCCCCACAGCCTTCTCTTCTCCAGGCTGAACAAGCTCAACTTTCTCAGCCTGTCTCCATATGAGAGGTGTTCCAGGCCTCAGATCATCTTTGTGGCTTCCTCTGGACTCACTCCA
>JBCJKH010010614.1:0-40983 GCA_039877255.1 Loriculus beryllinus | reverse complement strand
TCAATTATCCCTTGAATAATTGCAGTGAATCTTTTGGAGCACATCCTAATCCTTGCAGAACATTTCCACAAAGTAGCACTTCCAATGGGAGAGCAAAATCTACCAGTGTTGCACTTAACAGCTCTCAGTCCCCTCCTAGTATCTGTGAAGTCCAGCCATTTCTCACATATCCCCCTTTAACCATCTGTGAAATCCAGTCATTCTTCATGGCAGTCTGTGGCTGGTGTCAGCTTCTCACTCTTCTCTGTCACATCCAGCAATTTCTCATGTCATGTCCAGTAGTTTCTCACATCCTCTTTGGTTAGCTTAACCTCAGGCCAGGATCTACTCATCTGCCTGCAACCTTAACATATATTAATATCCAGCTTTTCTAAAATTAATATATTCTTTCATATTAGATAAATTTTAAATTACAGTGTTATGGTAAAAAAGTGGTTTTCCATCTGGACCGGAAGAATTCTATCCAGCTACCCTCCTGCTTCTTGCTTTGTAGCATTTTTAATTGTAGACCTCAAAAGCATGTTGGGATTCTAAGTCTTTGAATCTCTAGCTGATCTGCTGTATGTTGTATTTTTTACTGAGGTAGTGTATGTTTAGTGTATAGACTGAGGCAGGTTATAAGTAAAATAGGGGAAGAGTCAAGAGGCAGGTGAGCCATGTGTCTTAAGGATGGAACTGGAGAGAGAGGCATTTGGGGAGAAAGAAGGAAGGAAATGCAATGAGAAGAATATATTGAAAAAAGATGGAATAAGAACCTACTAAAAATGCCAGCTCTCCAGAAGTAGTAGATCATGGAACAGTGTTGGTTTCATTGACACTTCCTGAAAAACCTGCCAGCTGGTACCCAAGTTTCTTGATTTTGCTTAGCTTTGATCAGGAGATAATTTTTTCTTGTGGGTGGGTACTTAAAATATTAGGAAAAAATGAAGGCAATAGTCATAAGGTATTTCCATTTCATATAAACAGAAGTTACTCCAAAATGATTCAGTTCTCTGGGAGCTTACTACTACAAAAAAGAGGAGACAGCAGTGCAAGAAAGATTAATGAGCAGTTTCATATTCCACTTCAGAAGACATACAAATTAAAGCATAGGGAGGACAGAGTTCTTACACTTCTTTGTAGTAGCTTCAGTGTAGTCTTTCAGAGGTAGGATACAGAAATTTTGTTGTCTGATTTGGGAAATCTTTATATTTTTATGTTACTCTTGTCTCACAGATTTCAGATTAATGTCTGTAGGGCTTTTTAGTTTTTTTATAGTTTACTTTCTCATTTGAATATAGTTTTCTAATTCTGCCTTTCTCTCCTTTTAAAGCTTCCTTTTAATTCCTGTGGATCTGGGAACTTAAATTAAAAATACATAAAACTATAACATAATTCTATAAAAACCTCTCTTTAAAAAAGGAAAAAGAAGATTGCGTTAGACTGTAATTTTCACCTGCTTCATTCATGCACAGAACTGTTTTGAAGCTGTGATTGTGTGCCTAGATGCATAGGCAGTCATGGTTCTTAAACTAGTTCCTAACACACCAGAAAATGCCTTTTCCTTCTTTGCATGCCTCTGCTTACTGTCTATTTCTTTGAAAGGAATGAACCCAGAGTCCTCTGGAACAGATGGTGTTTGAATACTTCATTGTGATGGCATCTTTACTAAGAAGCATGAAAAAATAAAACTTGTTTTTATTAAGATTATGTAGAAACTGAGATTACAGTTTCTCCAAATTTCTGAATGCTTTCATTATCTCGCATACCTAATTATATATAATACATATATAATTTCCTTATACCTTTGGGTTTGGGAAAACTAGAGAAAATGAAAAAATGCATCAGATGATACACAGTGTCTTCATAAATGGCATTAATGAGCATGTGCAGACAGAACACAGCTGCTTGCTTCTGCCAGGAATACTTCTGCATAGGACTAAGGTGCTGCAGGACTTTTTCACCTGTTTCTGTCTGGCAGTGCAACTGTTTCTATCATTAGGCAGATTAGCTCAAAATACATTGCCCTAGAGCATCAAAATGAAACACAGTATCATGGACATCCCATAAGTTGTAGGACTGAAGATACTGGTAGTTGTTCAAGTCGTGTTCTACAGAAGAGAACAAAACCAAAGAAACCCCAAGGCAGACTGCAGAAATACGATGGCGCAAAGACCTGAGCAAACTACTTACCTATTATTAAATTCTTATAACTTCTTTAAAAGAGCAGAATACCCTTAGCCACCAAAAAAATAATTGGGGGGAAAAAAAAAACCAAACCCAAATAAAGCTGGAAGTGTGAAAGGAGAGGAATTACTTTGCTGCTCTCTTTACCACCCACCTATTTTGAAACTACTTAAGACAGTGTTTCTGGGGGCTCAGAAAGTCAATTTCTGTGTGATCTAAGCTTTTGACTGACACATGAACTGACACATAGCAGTGCACCTTTAATTTCTGCCACTGTGGTACCCCTGAATGTTAAAAGAGGTCTGGATCTCACTGGGAGATGCAGACTAATGCTCAAAACTATCAACTGTATGGACCATTAATAAGAATCAGAGGTGGCTTGATCTGAGGCTGTAGACCACTGTGAGACTCACACAAGAGTTACAGGTTGTTGGTTTGAGCCCTGTGATTAGTGTGTCAAAAATATGGAAATGGTGAGCTTCCATCAGGATGGATTCTTTTACGTAAGCCTGCCATATTAAAGAGAATATTGAGTAGAGCATGACTCTCCCAGACAAATGTAGACTACCCCATACTGCTATCATGAAAGGTGTATGTATTTCTTTTTGCTTCATTAGCAGCAGTAACAATTTTTTGCTTGAAACTCTAAAGTGTCTCAACCTGGAACTAATCTCAACAAAAATAAGGAAAATATGAGAACTATTTATCATTAAACAGAGTCGATAAATTCAATGTTTTTGGCTTAGGTTTGAGTTTCAAATTGTACATAAAAGAAAGCATTAGCAATTAAGTATTAGTGTGACACATTTTCATATTCATTGAAAATGATTTTTTGTAGTTATTTCTGTAGCAAAAAGAATAAAAATATAAAAGTAATTGTCTAAAAATGCTTTGGGAGAAGAGGAATTACAGGTATAATTAGATTGGAGAAAGAGGCATGCATAGAACCAATGACAGTGTGGATTAATTCAGGATTCTTCAGTGATCAAGTGTCACTATTATAAATTGGACAGACCCCCAAGTATATTTTTCTGAAAGATGAAACTTATGAGGATGCAAAGTCTTAATTTTAGAATGCAGATAATGCATATAATTTATCCGTTATTTACTTAGAAAATGGCAAGGCTTTCAGATACGTTCTTTATGTCTGTAAAGCATAGATGTGAATACACAATAACAGCTGGAAAGTACTGCTCTTTTTCTTTAACAGAATTGAAGTTACTGCATAGTTGCAAATATTTGTTGCCTTAGATTGACTTATACTCATGATGAAATTCAGCTCAGAAGTGCAGAAAATCTGGCTAAAATCTGGTCTGGAAATATTTTTGCTTTTTCCTTCCCTGCATCACTGTAAATCCACAGTGATTCTCAGTCATATTGTCTAAGACCCTCTAGTGTTGGTTATTCCACAGCTTTCTGTAGCAGCTTGGGTGCTTAACTATGTCACTAAGAAGCTCTTACCTGCATAAGCTAAATAGTCTTTGTTGTAATTTTAATTTACTATTTTCTTTTCCTACCCACTGTACACATAAAAAGTGGCAGTTACTTTTTTCCTCTCCCTTCAAAGCAAGCTGATTTTTTTTTTGTTGAGCTACAGATATTTGCAGGAAGTTTTCTTCATTACCTCTTGCATCCATTGCATACTGTGCCCAGGCCCTTTTGATCATATCTTTCTTCTGGTCTTTTTTTCGTATTCTTCTTGTGCTTGACCTGTTAATTAATTAACTAGTTAAATAAGTTAATCTCTTAGTTTAGTATATATCTTCCTGTCCTTGCTCTGCATCACTGTTTGCAGCTTTTACCCTGGCATAAGTTTCTTAGGAATTACCCTAACTTTAGCTTTCTTTCCAACTGATTTCACTGCTAGATAGGAAATTTCTGCTGTGTTTCTTTCGCCAGAAAGTGTTTGGATTGTTTAGAGCTCATGTTACTTGGATGATTCTCATAGTCAAGAAATGTCTCATGCCTGGCATATTGATGGTCTGTCGCACAGTGCTACCCCATTCTGGACTTCAGTGGAGTTGTATCCATGTACACATTCCTTTTCTGCCTTTCTTAGGTTCTTGTCCAGGTCATTGCTGTTCATGTTTCCCTGCTGAGTTCCTTTCACTAATCTCTATTGACTCTATTTTAAAACCTTCTTAACAGGATTAGCAAGCTCACATGCAGGGGTTCTTCCTTCTCCAAAGAGATGAATTCCAACCTTGACCAACAGTTTAAAAACCAGGCTTTTTAGCTATCCTGCCAAGAAAGGCGGTAGTTTCCAGGGATTGCCTCTGCCTCTCCTGTTCCTTTCCTGTCAGCTAGAAGGGACCAAATGTAGCACATTTCTCTCTTCCTCACCTGCTCCTGTAGTCACTTGTATTCTACATCACATCTGGTAAGCAACAGGACAGTAGCCTGGTTCAGTATGCTTCTGTTAGCATCCAGCTTCAGTCTCCTGGCAGGCCATGCAAGTACCAGATTCAGAGGTGTGTTTCCTATCTACGTTGCTTGATTTGTGTGTTTAAGACTTAAGAGACTGTCAGTATCAGGCCTGAACTTAACTCTGGGCTCGTTGATCCGGATGTTTGCTGAAGTTCACAAAGGCTTTGGACTCCACAGGGAGTCCAGACCTTTTCTGCACAGGTGTCATGTTCTACTGCTGTTGGTAGTGATTTTTATCTGTTTTTTTTTTTTTCTTCCAACCAATATGAAGTTTTTCATTTTGGAACCACAGCAGTGGCTGAATAATAAGCCATCTGCTGGCAAGTGGGACAGTCTTCAGTGGAGTTATAACTAAACCTGCTACCTCACTGTTGCTCCATAGTGTTCATGACATGCCAGAACTGATGCTGATCTTCTGTGGTGAAATAAGCCAAGGCCATAACATGATTACATGCTCTGCTAATGATCGGTGATGACATTTACTGCCTACAGTCCACCAGACCAAAGCAATCTAAAGAGTAGCTGGGAATGACCTGCTGCCACCAGAACAAGTCAGATGGAATGAGCTGCTCTTCTTCCCAAGGGCTCCTCATGCTGTGGCTTAGATGTGGTGTTCTTGTGGCATCAGCCTGCTCCCCACTGGAGGGTCTCTCAGGCCTTTTGCATCCTTCAGCCTGTGCCTATCTTGTGATGAGAGATGGGATGTAGAAAATTTCAGAATAATAAATCCAGCGTGTATTCCTTCTGACCCTGGGAAAAGGAAAGACAATGCTCAGAGATGGTTATGGCTTGACTGGGCTACACACAACCCATGCTCAGTCATTTTAAATGCTTGTACATTGATTGTAAACACCAGATATCAGACAGAAGTTGCCTGTAGTCTCTTTTCTAAAGGTAAATAGCCATGCTGTCTTCACCAGCCACCTTGAGATCATATGTCTTTATTTTGTAATAATTGCTGTATTCTTTATCTTTTCTGTGGAGTTAACTTGAAAGCGAAACAGTAACAGACGTTTAAGTGATGGCAAATTAAATCCTTCATATATGCAAATAGAGATAAAATTTAACATTGTTTGTCTGCAGCTGCATGTGGTTTTTGGTTTTTAGCTGAATTGCAGATTGGCTTGAGTAACTCATAAAATTTTAGATCTACATTAAACAAATTACAATATGATACTATTTAATATTCATGTGCATTTGCTTTGGGTATTCTATCAGCTAATCTTAGTGTGTTTTGTTCAGCAAGGTGAAGTGAGGTTGAAGTGTTTGAAAGCTCTTCAGAGTCTGTATACCAACAGAGAGTTATTTCCAAAATTGGAGCTGTTCACTAATAGATTCAAGGTAAGAGGAAGTACATTTTCTTGGATGGAGTACAGAAAACCAAAGTATCATCTGTCTTATCCCGTTGCGGTCTTTTTAGTCATGTATATTAAATGCAAAAATGTAATCATTTGTTTGTGGCAGGGATTGTAACTGCAGTAGTAAAACTGTATTGCTAGATGCTGAGATTAAGCCAAATTGATTTTACAGTGTTTATTTTGTGAGATTTGTCAGGCTTGGCCAGGATGCTTACTTATCTGTTTGCATTATTGATAGTTTATAATTGTCATAATTCAATCTGCTTGTACTTATTTAATTTCAGAGTTATTGAATTTTAAGGATGTGTACTGGGTGTTTCACTCAATCTGAAATATATCTGAAAGTAACAGCCTGTAACAAAAGATTGTTTGCATGACAGCTTTTTAGCTGAATATGTGCTTGTGTTTGGAGAAAACTTTGATCTGCATCACAGTATTCTGTGATGCAGAATGTTACACAATAACACACGATGAAATGCCTTCTTGCTGCAGAACAGGAGATTACATTGGTCTTTTAGACAAACCCATGAGCATGATTGTCCTGTTCAGAAGATAAGTACTGGAGAAAGATTTTACGGGTTTCTTTTACTGGCACAAAAGCACTTTTTTGCTTAATGTCTTGATAAGAACATGGCTGTAACTCATTTTGTGGCATGACTGCTTTGTTTCATGAGTGTGGTGTTTGGAGAGATGAGTGTGGAAATACAGCCATTGCTTGTGTTTGATTTAAATACTCATAAATATTTATACTATGCATGAGAGTTAAAAATTTATCACTACAGATTTTTATACTGTTTCCCTGATTTTGTCTGTCATTGCAGTTACTGTTATCTCCTCCAGTTTAATCTAGGAAAGCACAGAATGTAGAAAACTCGTCATATCTTCCTTGCATGTAAACGATTCATAAAAACATAATGGTTATCAGCCTTTTGCCACATTCACTTGAGATGGAGAAAAAAGATGCTTGAACTGCAGTGAAGTCTACATATTAAGGAAGGATTTTTGTCCAGACTGATAGTTGTATAATAGATTTTACTTGTTTTTAAGGGCAGATTAAATAGATAAATATTTGTCAGGAATGGACTAGGTATAGTTGATTTTTAAGTAAGAGGTGAAACTAGGTCATTTTGTGAGATCGCTTGAAGGCCTGCATTTTTCTAATGTTACACACTAAGTTTCTGGGACTGTTGCAGTAAAGACCAAGTTTCTCCTCTTAGAAGAAGAAACTTCTGGCAAAACAAGTTCAGACCTCAAATAATTTCTGTAATACCTCCATAAGTCTGGTTTGCTTATCATCCCAGGACAACCAGAAATCCTAGTTAACTTTCCAGAAAGGTGAACTGTCCAACTCTGATGTTTTTATTGTTCCATCTGTGCAGACCTACAGATTTGTTTGTATTTGCTCCTTCTGTAATTTGATGTATTTTGAAATAGACCACTAAAACTGTCATGGTCTCCATATCTGCTCTCTATTAGAAAATGTGCTGGATGCTTCTCTCTTAGTCTCCTGTAATTTGTTAGAGGATTGCTGCTTTGTGTTTTAACTTGTCACATCACCAGCAAAACTTTCAAGGCAATTGAAGGCACTTTGTGAAATAATTACTCGGTAATGTACTTCAAAAAGCCAGCAGAACTTAGAACCTTTAAGTACTTTTTCCTGGTTTTTTCACTGCATAGCCAATTTTCTTTGTTAGAAGAAGTTAGGTTAGCCTAGGCATTGCTGCTTGGTTTAGAATGGCACAAAGAATTTTCATTTCTGTCAAAAAGATGAAGGGAAGCTCTGTTAGAAATCCTTGTCTTCTGTTCCATTAAAGCTGTTTTTACTACAGAAATCTGTATCATGAAATAAATAAAAGGTGCTCTCAGAGCCTCTGTGAGCCTCGAGTACAGATAAGTTTAATATGATGATTTATTCATTTCAGTTTGCAGCCACATCAAGAGAACAAAAAGCTGGCATTTCCCAAATGCCTGCTCTTGGATTTACAGCTGTGCTGACAGGGATGCGGCCTTTGGCATCAGGATGGAGCAAAGTTTCAAATTAATGCTTTTTGAATCTGTGATACATTACTTAAATGTCCTGCCACCACACACTCTACCACCGCCCCCTGAAAAATAATTGAGCTAAATGTCATTCTCAGTTCTATGGCTGCTTATTTATTTTTCCTCATCAGACTTTAATGGAGCTGCACAGTTCAGCTGCTGTTCAGCTCAATCCATTTAAACTGTCAAGAGAAATCTCTCTAGAGATCTTCTAGCTGTTCAAAGTATAAATTAATTTGATCCAGAATTACTTGCACTGGGGTGTTAATATTTCACCATCTTCCAAATAGCTGTGACAGGGATCTAATAATGTCACTTCCCCAAAGGAAAGGTGTGTGTTCTTTCCAACATTTGTTTGTGTTTCTCAGAGTTGGTGATATGCTAAAAAAAAGCTTTGTCCAGAAAAACCCCAAAATTATGCCCACTGAAGAGGAGACTTTTGTTTTCCATTAAAAAGTCCTGTCTAGAACCATATGGGAAGGATGCATATTAGCTCTTTTGCAGTCAGTGCCAAAGTCAAGACACCAGCAATTTTAGGTGCAGCTGTTAAATTCCTGTGCCTCATCCCTGACCCTTTGCAGGACAGTGCTGTCTTCATCATCTAAGAGGTAGAAGGAGATAGACTCGCTCTTCAGCCAGCCTTATTCACAGCCTGATACGTGATTGCAAACTGATCTTCATGGACAGTGAAAATTAATATTTCATGTTCTTCATACAAGCCTGTGCCCTGTTTTTTGTCAAAGCAAATTGAGCAGCTGGGGTTTGTAACTTACTAAAGCACAGAAGCTATGTTTCCAGAGACATGAGGTGTTCAGGTCTCACTTTCAGGGATCTTGGCACCAGTGGCAGATGCCATCACACAGAAATGCTGGCACCAAGGCAGAGAATAAGCAAGGGACACATGCACACTCTTTATTTTAAGCCTGATGTTTCTGAGGAAAACTAAGAGGAGGGAGTAGTCCTTTTGGGTAAGAAATTTTTGTAGCATCAGTCAAAGTCCAAAAGGACTCCAGATTCAGAGAGTATCTCTTGCTTTGTAGGTAGGAGAGACTATCTGTTCACTTCCAGGCTTTTTTCAGAGATGAAGGAGGAGTTTTATACTTCAGTGCTTACTCCTTCATGTGCAATTAGTTCCCTCCCTGTGGTGTCCTGGAGTTAAAGTTACACATTGAGAGAGTATATGAAATTTCACTGAAACTTTTAATACCAGTATCTCTGGCTGTTCTTTCTCTTGTTGTTACTAGTTGTCATTCCTTGGCCAGGACCTTAGGAAAAATAGATAGCCATTTTTGATCTTGTCCATACACAGAATTTCCTGCTTGGAAAATCATTTCACTGCTTGAAACTCTTAATGGAGTTCTTAGAGTCTTTATAACTGTCTAGATATAACAGTTAAATGTATAGTATTTCCCAGGAACTTAATGCAATTGATAGAGGTGCATTCAGTCATAGTGACACCAGGTATCTTAGCAGCCTTGGTTTTGTTGAGCTGTAACACTTGAGAAAGCCACATGCTATTCCCAGATTTCAATATTGAAATAAACGTCAGTTGCTTGAAAGTCACCTTCAGCCTTTAAGTGCCCTGAACATTAGAGAAAAGAGGTGAATGCCTTTATTTTGTCCTGATTTGTTCTTGGTGACTCTCACTGTTGTTTCCTAGCAATTCCCTTTTTTCTTTTCAGTCCCTAACTTATTTTTTCACATCCAAAAATGCCATATACTACCTAGTCTTTTCTGAAATAGGTCAAGCCAGGGCCATCAAGTTTTATTTTCAGATGGCCCAATTTCTTTTCATTAACTTGATCAGTCAAGCAGAGGACATCAAGACATACTGTATTTTTATGGTTGGATAGAAATTCTCCCCAAATAGGAAGGACAACATAGGCTAATTGCATCTATTTTCAATTGCCAGTAAGCAAACTGAAACTAAACCCTTAGGAGACTTTTTGTAACTACAGGGTCCTTAAGAATTATAAAATCATCACGTTTGACTGGAAGGGGGTGTGCTCTTCTCCACTAGAAAGAGTATAGGAAAATAGAAAGTAAACCCGTAGAATTTGCTGCTTTCCTGTGGAAGGTCTGTAGCTTGATCTTGAGATCAGATTCAAACTTTAAAATGTAGCCAGTTATAAAGGCCACAGCTTGATAGACAACATGCAGGTGTGACTTTCTTCACTGTGTTTCTGGGTATATATCTATGCAGCATTCATTCCTCTCAAATTATTTGTTTCCAGGGGATGAAGTGGGGCAATTTTTCTGCTGTCATCCAACCCAGGTGCATTCTTTTTCAGGGAAGAACTGTTAAATAAGATCAGTCCAGAACAGTGCTTCAACTCCAAAGTCTGCTTGCTTGTTTTCTGGAAAACACACAAGGATAAGGATTGTTTCTTAATCAATCATTCTCATTCCTGTGTACTTGCCTATTGCCCCGTTGTGCTTATAGCACACAGCTTCCTAAGATGTACATTAAATGATTGAGTAATACTAAAGAGCTTTCATGTGTCTGGTTGAAAGATCTTTATCCCCGAGAGTATTTCTTTTGTCATCTGTGGAATTCTTCATCTGATATCTGTTTGTGTGTTTCTGGTTTGTCACTGTAATAATATTCCTTTTCAGGATCGCATTGTATCAATGACACTTGATAAGGAATATGATGTAGCTGTGGAAGCCATTCGATTAGTCACGTTAATACTTCAGTGAGTATTTTTCAAAACCTGTGTATTCCCTTTGAAAGTTACCTAAAGCAGTAAAATGTAATGGACTTGATTTCTTTGCTTGTGTAATGAAGTGAATCTGTTACTTTACACTTGCTAATATCTAATCTAAGTCTTCCCTCTCTCAGTACAAAGCCATTCCCTCCTGTCCTGTCACAACCTGCCCTTATAAAAAAGTTTCTTGTAGGCCTCTTAAAGTATTGGAAGGCTGAATTGGAAGTGCAGTGGATGTACTAGTAGTCTCAGTACATCAATATTTTTTTATATTTCCGTGAGATGAAATATCTTCTTTTAGCTTCATGACCGTATTATTCTGCCTGTGTTTTACAAATAGATGTGTAGAATTTCTGCACTGTACTTGTACCCTGTACTTCATAGTGGCTTCACTTTGAAGAACGTTTTTGGACGTGCAGAATTTGAGTGAAAGATCAGACTAGCTTTTCCTCTTAGTAAAGAAGTCTGGACTTCATATTTCTTATTTATGGGTCACCATTTTACAGATGCTAGACTCGTAATATTTGGAGAAAAGGAAATCTTATACCTACTGTTACATCTTTGAAGCAAATGTAACAAATGTGATCACAAAGGAGATGTAGAATACATCTATTCCCTGCATTAATAGCAATGTTCAGGAGCACAGTAAGATTTTAGGTCAAAAATTATCCAGTGCACCTTTTTTTCCCCCTGTTCTGTTTTCTCTTTGATGAGAGGTGCATGATGAAAACATAGTTAAATGCATTTAGCACCAGAAGAATTTGGGTCATATTGAACAGCTCAGGGCAGTGTTCTGTCAGGTAGGAACTCCAAAAAGATCTCATGAAAAATCACCATGGGAAATGACCAGTGAAAAAGTATTTGTAGTATGAAGCCAAATGATGTCCTGAAACATAGATGGTTCTGATAAATACTAACCAAGCAAGGAGAGAAGTAATATTCCTGTATGTGACAGTGCTGGTATATTGACTGATGAAATGTAATTGTTCCATGGGCAATAGCATTTTTCAAGAATATTGCTGAAAAATTGAAGTTTTTCTGAGTTTCAGAAAACTCACACACAAAATCTACCTTGAGCTTAGAAACAGCAAAAGCACCAACTATGTTGTTTACCTATGGCAAGGGTAAAAGGTGGCTTTTTCTTCTCAATAAATAATTCTGGAAAATAAACTTCTTATCATCTTTCATCCAGCACAGCAGGATATGATCAGGCTCAGTTCCTTGCTGTTGAAAATGAAGTCTATTTCTAGTCAGCACAATAACTACTGTAAAAGTGATGAGCAGTTTATTGTATCAGCATTATTGTAATTCTACATGCACACAGTGATTCAATCCTAAAGCAATTATGCATTGATGTGATCGGTGGGTGCACAGCGCTAGTTTTGTGTCCCAACTTTGTGACATAATCTGGTTTAGTTTTCTACTGCCCACACTCAGAGCATTTCTGTGCTTTCTCCCATTGCCGAGGTAGGTTTTATCTGATGGCCCTCTCGGCAGCTGGAGTTGGGAATATTTTTTCCTACTTACCAGGCCAGCAGAGGGGCACATCCTGCCCCACAGCACACAAGAGCTCACAGGCTGTCATGTGAAAAGACTTAACTCCTGAAAATAGACTAGGCCAGGAGACTGAAGCAGGTTTTCCCAATTCCAGGTCTGAATATTTTAAAAATTAAAAGCTTTGAAAGCAAACAGACATTGCTATAGAAGTAAATATGTTTAAGCAAGCAATTATGTTTTCCTCATGTAACGCTCTAGGCTTTTTAGTTTAATAATACTTGATAGTGAATGTTTAGTATGTTGCAGTATGCGCATTGTAGTTAGTGTGATGGTCTAAGTAATTAAGCAGGGCAAGATTTGTAAGCAGTGATGGCTTTTTTTCATAAGATTGTTTTGTATATATATATATATATATTTCTACACCCTGGAGGAGGAAATCAGACAAACTCCGAGTCTTAACAGGCCGTTTAAATATCTCTGTATTTGGAAACTGAACCCAAGATTGATGAAGTCAGTGTTCAACCATTTAGGATTTTGTATGAAGGAAATCAATCTTGTAGTTGTTAAAAGTAAGTTATGGGAGGCAAGGGGATTGAAATAAAACATGTGGTTTAGTTCAGGTGTTTCTTTCTAATTCTTTCAGTGGAAGCGAAGAAGCTCTGTCAAATGAAGACTGTGAGAATGTTTATCACTTGGTGTATTCAGCACACCGGCCTGTTGCAGTAGCAGCTGGAGAATTCCTTCACAAAAAGTAAGTTCTCTTTTGCCCTGGAATAAGACCAGATTTGTGAATGTTTCCTAGTAAAGGTAAGATCAAAAGAAGCAATAGCGTGAAATATCCCAATGTAGCAAATTGGGAATTTAATTTAAAACAGAGACTTACCCTCTTGTTTAAATTCAAGACCTAAAGACAAAGGAACTGAATTCACATTTTTCTTGCTCTACAATTCAGATAACTTTTCCTAACTCTGCAAGAGTTAAATATGCGAAGACTGCATAAACCTCTAAAGTTAGTTTAAGTCCCACAGCTCTTGCTGAGTTACTGTTGTGATAATACATATAAATAGGGCCTACACATCCCTATTGTTGACCTGATAGGCACTCGTCCTTTTTACAAAGTTTTAAACAAGTTTATTTCAGAATTGTCAACTTCTGAGGGGTATATATGGTAATAAATTAGTTTCTAGTCTCAGTGACTTCCCCTAAAGATATATTGCACTTGTGGTTGCATCTTTCATGTACCTACTCTGCCAAAAGAAATGAGCTACCTTTTCAGTGTGAATCATACTGCTTTAGTAACTATGACTAGGACATTGCCGCATCACAGCTTACTGTGAAAGTAAAAAAAAACAGTTAACTTTTTTTAGGGTTTCCATTTAAAATTCTTTTAGCAGTAATTTTATTTTTTCCCCTCATGGGTTGTAACACTGGAGTTCTTATATATATTTATAGATTATTTGCATCAGAATCCAGGTTGTCTAATTTTTTTGTGCTAAGATACATGATAGAAAAAAAAATATGTAAAAGCATAATCTTTCCTTTGTCAGTGTTCTAATATTCTGTGGTTTATTAGGGATTTAGAAGTCCACATTGTAATTTGTAAGCTCTTATTTGTGGATTTCTGGAATTCCATCTTTGTGATCAGGCATTATCTGTTTCAAGCAGGTAATTTACAAAATGCACTTACATGTAGTTTCCTACATAATATTTTACAAGTTAGAGGAAAGGGTTAGGTTCTTTTTAAAAGAACTGAAATTCCTGAAATTCCTCTGTTAATCAACATATGACAAAATAATTTTGGAAAGTGCCTCGGAAGGTAAATGAAGACACATCTGCACCTTAGTGCACTTCATTTAAGGACTTTATCCTAACTTTTCTTTACAGTGAGATATTATTCTTTATTACAGGTGTCTCTCAAAAGTGAACAGCATTGAGGGAAGATTGTGCCATTCCTAACACTCATTTTTCTCTTGGTTTTTGCTAAGACATAAGAGCTGGTGCTCCATTTAAAAAAGTTAGAATCTCCTTGAGTCATTTGAGGTGGGATTTATCTCACCTAATGTCATGTTTGAATATAACTTCCTACATGTAAGCTCTAGTCATTAGAATTTCTCCCTGTAGTTAGCAGAGGAAGCAAATAACACAGAGGATCACTGACTCAACCCTGAGGTGTGTGTTTTAAGATAATTCAGCAATTGCAGAGTTGCTCATTTCTTACCTGTTAATATAAGCAGCGGCGAAGAGGTGATGTCTTCTACTCAAGACATCACCTTTGTGTTACAGTTACAGGTTTGTGTAACTCATCCTACTCTTCAGTGAATTATAGTAGTAAAATCGCTTTGAAACTGGTTTCACTGTGAAAGCAGGAAACAGTTTTCAGTCCTCTCAAGATAAAACAATCATTGCAGCAACTGTAATGTAGGCACATCTGAGATTTTGATGAGCTAGCAAATTTGAGCATGGAGAGGAGTTTGGAATTAGCCATGTATCAAGGAACTCAGTGCAGAAATAAGCCCCTACATAGCTGACTGATAGATTGCTTTGTCCTTTATGCTGCTACCTGTACCTGAGATTGGTTGCTCAATGAGATGTCAAGTTTGTTTATACCATATCCCACTCAGTGTGACTGCAGGGAAGAGACAACTTTTGTTCTTAAGGCATTAGTGGAATAAGTGCTAACATCAGTGTAAACTGGATAAGTTGAAAATGCAGAACTATAAGAATTATGCAAATATATAAAACTGTGAAGAATCCTTCAATATAAATATGTATTGGAGAGCTTTTTCCTGTGTGAAATTCTTCTAGCCCTGTTGAACTCAAGACTCTGGAGATAAATTAATCTTTTCAGACAGGTGAAAGTCATG
The DNA here is from genome assembly GCA_039877255.1 of Loriculus beryllinus. Classification (NCBI taxonomy): domain Eukaryota; kingdom Metazoa; phylum Chordata; class Aves; order Psittaciformes; family Psittacidae; genus Loriculus; species Loriculus beryllinus. Next base: position 25,923 of record JBCJKH010010614.1, on the reverse strand, counting down.
CCCTCTTTCCCTTGAAATATATAGCTTGAGATACTTTCACTGTGTTTTATGAACAAATCTACTGTATGAAGAAATGCATATCATATTATTGCAGACATGAGATTTGTTTTGATAAATATGATAGCTCCTTTTGCTTATTTGTAGGCTGTTCAGCAGACATGATCCCCAAGCTGAAGAAGCTCTAGCAAAGAGGAGAGGACGAAATAGTCCAAATGGAAACCTTATTAGAATGTTGGTTCTTTTCTTTCTTGAAAGTGAGGTAAAAAATTCTTCTCTAACCTTTACATGTTTCTAAAACCTGAAACTTTAGTAGTGATGTATCCACATGCGATGACATGTTCTTCCCTGGTTTTTTTCATCATTTCAAAAATAGTGTATGCCCTTTACCCTGCCTGCCACCCACTCTTTTTCATGGTTTATTTTTCTCTTGCATGTCCACAGTATGGCATTTCTGGTAGTACGATCTACCAGGATCCATTGCTGCATAAAAATGTAACTGGTTATTTTTTGAGGTAACCATTTGAGGAGTGTACCTCTGGAGTCACTCTTAATGGAGTAAAACAAATTGAACCAGAATGGAACAAAAATTACATAATATCTCAAATTATTATTAGAATCAGAATAATTCAGAGTGGAAAGGGCCTGAGGGTCATTAGCTCAAGGCAGAGACAGCTGTGAGATTAAATGAGGTTGTTCAGAGCTTTATGCAGTTGCATCTTGAAAACATTGGAGGATGGAGACTGCAAGCATACATATGATGACATTAAGTATTTGATGAACACATTCAGGATTGGATTCTGCCCGTAGTTTGTAGAGATACATGAGAAGTTTTATGGTAAGCATGCTAACAGCAATTCAGGTGAAGAATGGCAGTAGAGTGGAGGGAAAACTTGAGAAGATAAACCATCAGGTACAGGATGCTCTGAAGGTAGAGGGGGAAAGGTTTAAGAATTAGACATTTGATTGGCAAAAGAAGACTGAAAGAAAGGAGTGACAAATGTTTCACTGCATAAGGGAGGGTAATATATTTTGTGTAAAAAGGAAAGGTATTTCAGTTATTTTAATTGTTACAAAGGCTTGAACAAGACGCTTGACTATGACAATGAAAAGAAACACAATTAGAGATGCTGGGAAGGAAGGATAACATTTAGACTCAGTTAGCCTTTTAGAGACGCCTTATAAATCTAGAAGTTAAGTCCAGATGAAACATTGCTACTTGTGTGAGCCTTCAATTTGCTATGTGAATGTATTTTTATTTCCAGCTTCTTAAAAACTTAGATTGTAACAGGTCATTGTATTTTCCAGAGAAAATAACCTTAAATCTGAGTGTATGAGATTGGCAGTTACCTAATGTTAATCATGTCTATCCTTCTGTGGAGAAAAGAAACTCAGCTTTGCTTGCAAAGCCGTGATCAGCAAAGTGCCTTCCCAGGCAAGCCATAAACTGCTCCCCAAGATCACTTCTCTCTCAGGGCCAGTTTTTGCTGTTGCTGGTTTTGAGAGATTTGTTAGAAACAAAGTAGAATATTGTGACTTCAGTCTTCCTGCCGTACAGTCTTAGGTGTTTTCCAGTTAAGGAATCAGTTCCATGTCTGGCAGGCAAATCAGAACTGCATGTTGTGCTTATTATTCTTTGTTAGAGGTTAGAGAACAGTTTATAGACCAGTAGAAGCCTATAGATTATTTTTCTCACTTTGCAACAGTTGTCTTAATTCACATAAAAAAATTTTTTGCAGGTAAAATCAGTATTAATTCTGTACCTTCTGCTGCTGGTTTTGGTCTGTGTAGCAGCATGTATGAAAAATAAATGCCTATTCAAGACACATATAACAGCTCTCTTAGCCCATGTCTCACCATCTCTTTTTTCATTAAGAAAAAGAGAGTAAGAAAGTGAGGAAAGCTTCTAAGTCAAGACTCTTAGGATTTTTCACAAACAAGCTGCTTTATGGAAAAGAAGCTCAATTTGGTTTTATTCCATTTTCTGTTAAAATATAGTCCCATTGTCATGCCATTGTATCATTCACTTAGAAGATCTTCCACTGTTAGTTTTAAACTGAATTTTCTTTCCAACTAACAAGAGTACATGCCCAGGATGTTCTCCATGGCCAAATGACACTGAAAGTTGAAGAAATGCTGCCTGTACCAGAACACTATATTAATACTTGATTTGGATTTTCTAGTTGCATGAACATGCAGCCTACTTGGTGGACAGTTTGTGGGAGAGTTCTCAAGAGCTGTTGAAGGACTGGGAATGTATGACTGAATTGCTCTTGGAAGAACCAGTCCAAGGAGAAGAAGGTATTTGTTTAGGCACTATACTTTACTGATATTGCCCAATACTGTTAATTAGTCCTTAAAAAGACGTTTTATCCTGTGTGATTGAGGTATTTATGTTGTGGTTTGTTTAGGAAGCCTATTTAAAGAGGGTTTTCATTTAATTCATTTTTAATGCACTTAATTTCAAAAGCAACATTTTTGTACTCTTATTTTTCATCTTGTGATGTGAGCTATACTGTAGTTCACTGATATTAAAGGCTAGGATTATTTCTTGTCTGAATGTGTAAATAACAAGTGTATAAATGAGCTTTTCAGTAAATTAAATAACTAATAGACTTTTGAACAGACAAGCACTTCAGGTGTTGTTAATTATTTTCCAGACAATGTTAAAACCTAATGAATTCTCAAGAATTAAAAAAAAGTAAAGGGGTTCTTTCACCATTAGTTTTGAATCTCTTTTCACTAATAATAGATCTGTGTGCACAAGGTAGCCAGGAAGGTTGTTGGCAGTGAGTCCCTATTGGTAAGGAGTGTCACTCAAGAGCCTTCAGAATCCTTCAGGATTGTCCTAGTTCAGGGACCTTCACAGGTAGGAAATTAGGCACTTCGGTTCTTTGCTTATGCATAGCCTGGTGGGTTTTGATCCTGTAGATGTGACCAGAAGAACTTCCCAAAGAACAGAAGGAAGGGGACGGTGAATAGTCAGTTGCTCTCTATCCTCCATGATGCTCCTTATTTTCTAGATCTTTGTTATATTCCCCTTCGTTTGTCCTTTTTCTAGATTACATTTTTCTGGACTTCTTTCAGTTCTGCTGTACCCATTTTGGGATGATGTGAGTGGTAATTCAAAGAGGAAGCAAGAAAGCCTTGATTTTAGAAAAGGGACAAAATGTTGTCTCTATTCACCTTGTTTCATAACTGCATTCACAGATTTGTCTTCTTTAGGATGTCTTGCACACATATCAGAACTGATGTGACTTGTTCTTTTCTCTCCATAGCAATGTCTGACCGGCAGGAGAGTGCTCTTATTGAGTTGATGGTGTGTACAATCAGACAAGCTGCTGAAGCACATCCGCCAGTAGGCAGAGGCACTGGCAAGAGAGTAAGTGGTACTACAGTAGGTAGCTCAGACCTGTGTGTATTACTGCAGTGACATAAAATATTTGTTTGCATACCACAATTTGACACTTTTAAATTAGATTTTTATAATTTGCATTTCCTGTTTCATGTGAACATACTTGAAGAAAAATAGTAGATATTCTATTTCTGGACATGCTTAGGTTTCTGTTTCTCTGTTTGATTTGGGGTTTTGTATTCCCAAGTAGTAAAAATGTTACAGCATGAAAATCTTTTTTTTTTTTTTTTCAGATGATCTTTTTAGCATACCCCTGGCTTACACTTGAAATGTACCTGCATCTACAGCCCTTAATGTTAAATCTAAATTAGAATTGAAAGTGTATAGTTTAGGCATAGAAAAAGATTACCTTTGTCTTCCATAAGAGGGAATGTGCTGTTAATATGGATGTAGGATTTGCAGAAAAAGCTAACAGTAGCTTCATCAGGAGACTAGTTAAGCACTGGAACAAAAGCTGAGAGTCTGTGCAGTTTCTATCCTTAGCAGCTTTTGAGACCTGACTGGACAAAGCCCTGAGCACCCTGGTCTGATCCCTAAACTGACTCTACTTTGAGTAGGAGGATTGGAACTGGGACCAGCCTGAATGCATCTGTGGTTTTATGTGTTTGCTCTCTTTGTCTTTTCCACTGAGTGCCCTAAACGTTTAAGAATGTGACATTCTGGCCATATTGCAATCTAGCTGCCTCTTTCATTTATTTTATAGTGACTGGGGATCAGTGGAAGTCCATTCCCAAGGCTGGACATGGACTTTTAAGCATTTCAGTGTAAGTCACAAGGTCAGGATGATCAATAGGCTTTCATCTGTATTCTCCATAAGTACAACTTCCGTGTTTCAAAAGAGTCCTAGCTTCCCAAACATACTTCCCTGTTTTTTGATAGCTCCCCTTTAATTTAATTTAGACTAAAATGAAAAAAAAAAAAAAAAAAGTAAACATTTGGTACTTGTGTTATGTTCTGTTCCAAATAATCATAACTACTTTAGTGGAAAGCCACAGACTTAATGAAGGTGAAATCTGGAGATAGACTTGGCATTCTTCATTGCTAAACTAAATACTAGCTTATGAATTGTTATAAGCTAGCAGTTAATAAGCAGATTAACCTCATGTCCAGAAACAGCATCTCAGGAAAAGCTCCAAGAAAGCACCAATTTAAACATGCTAAATTTATATAGCATATTCTAATAAATTCTAATATATAGCATATTCTGATATGTAGCATATAGCATAGAATACATATAGTGTGTTCTAATAAATTCCTAATTTATTAAAACATATTTGTAGCTGCAGACTGTTCTAGCAGGCAAAGCAACCTTTAAATTTAACAAGAATTTCATGTTTGTATTTTCTGTTTGGAGCACCAAATAGTGTCACTATGAGCTTTCCAGGTACTTTTCTTATGTCAAGAGATCTACATTTCAGTTCGCTTAAGTTGAACAAATAGCTTAGTCTTAGTTTTTCAATATCTGTATTGTTTTCTTTAAAGCTAAAGAAAACATTTCAATACTTTCACCTTCTGCAGTATGATCAAAAGAGCCTTGAGATCATGCTTGGGGGCCCACATTAATTCATTGCACCACTGAATACCAATATTAGGTCACCAGACTATGGCTGGGTGGTTGTCCTAGCCACATTTGCATTGCCTTCTGGTGAGTGAACAGCTTTTGCTGACACCATCGTGCTGCACTGCAGGTTGGTACAGGGATCGCAACTGCTGCTATATGTATCCAGCTGTGTGCCATGTACTATGGAAGTGATGTCTTAACCTGATTACAAATCTGTTCCATCTCACTTCCATGGTTATTTTGAATTTCTGCTGACACAATAGGCTGCCTGTCATCCAAGCACGTTTTGTTTCCAGCTGTTCCTCCTCACTTACAGAGAGATGTAGGTATGACATTTAGCTTTTGCTTCTTTTCAGTTAGATCATGAGTTGTGGGATGGTAACTGCAGGGATCTCTGACTTGTCAGTAGAGGTTTGTCATGTTCTCATCTCTTGCTAGCATATTCTCCGAGTTGAAATGGGAGCAGATTTCTAATTGTGCGCTCACCTTCTTGTGAAATAGTTTCTTCTCTGACTTCAGCTTGTAACCCTTATTGTGCAGTCTGGCAGCTTTGCTATACATAAATCATCAGCTAACTTGAGTATTTTATTATCGTTACTTGTTTTCAGAAGTATTCTCTCCTTTCTGAAGCCACAAACCAGATCTAAGCTTTTATGAAGCATGCTGTTTTGATTATTGTCTCTCTATTCACTGTTTCAAGGTGGTTTTGCTATGACAGCATTAGTAGCTTCAGTATATCTGTCACTGAAATTTGTAAATTAATTCCGTGAATTTGGATGTATGTTCTCACTGAGAATTATGTTCCAGTTTAGAGATGAGGTCATGAATCTACTAGTGAAAATCACTGTTACAGTGTGGTTTTGCTTTTTGGTTTTCTTAATTATACTTCAGTTCGCCCTGAGGTCTTACATTAACACTTTGTTTAATGTGTGAAAGCCAGAGCTCAATTCACTTGGAAGCGATAGCAAAACTTCCACTGACTTTGGTTATATTTGAGTTTCAATCTTCATAAAATGATGATGTGTTGAGACAATATCATGCTGGATAATACAATACTTTTCCTTTTCAATCATGGCTTCTTAGGACATATGGTCCTCCCATTTAATCACTCTTCAGTCCAAATGTGTTTGAGTGTCTTATTCCCTCCTCTTTTGATTTATTAAAAATACACTTGCATGGATTTTTGTTTGTAATGCAAACTTTAGAAAAAATAATGAAAGCCATGTGCAGAAATTGTATTTATTTTAGTTATTTTTGGTTGCTTGCAGGTCTTGACAGCAAAAGAAAGGAAAACTCAGATAGATGACAGAAATAAATTGACTGAACATTTCATTATTGCACTTCCTCTGTTGCTATCAAAGGTACGTTTTTCAGCAAAAGAAATCTCTTGCTGGCATTTGCAGTTATCTTTAATTTTTTTCATTCTGTAGTGTAGGTATTTATTTTTACTTCACTTATTTTTTTGTTTTATTTCAATGATGTTCTAGTATTCTGCTGATGCCGAGAAGGTTGCAAATCTCCTGCAAATCCCTCAGTATTTTGATCTGGAAATCTATAGCACGGGCAGAATGGAAAAGGTACAGTACACTGAGCAAGAAGTCTTTCAAGCAAAGGTTGCTTTCAAGTATCTGATTACTATTCTAGTCCCACAGCAGTGTGTCTGCATCTTGCGTATTAGTAATCTAACCTTGATTTGGTGTATTCTTTGAATGACTTTTTTCTTTGAGTTTCATTGTTCAGGTGAGGTGAAAGCTGAACTTCTTTTCTGATCTACAGCATCTGGATGCCTTATTGAAACAGATTAAGTTTGTTGTGGAAAAGCACGTAGAATCAGATGTTCTCGAAGCCTGCAGCAAAACCTACAGCATACTCTGTAGTGAAGAATATACAATCCAGAACAGAGTTGACATAGCACACAGCCAACTTATTGATGAATTTGTGGATCGATTCAACCATTCTGTAGAAGATCTGCTGCAGGAGGTTTGTTTTCTTAAAATTAATTTAGTTAAGACTCTCTAAAATACAGTATAATGAACTGCAGAAAACATTCTTACCAAAGTCATTAAATTACCCGTCTGAAGATATAGTGCAGCAGTAGCTATTTCATAATTATTTGGATATGTAACTATATATATATAGTGGATATACATATACATCTATATATCCACTGGATATATAACTGTGTAGAAAATCCCTTGGACTAGCCATTAAGTGTGCAAAACATTGATGCTGTAAAACAAAGACCATGGAGCAGTCCTGCTTCTGAAAATTCAGGTTAGTATTTAAACAATCCATGTAAGAAATTAACTGGATGAGTGGGTGAAAGCTAATGTAAAATGCAAAGAAAGGTGCATTTACGTTAATGCTTGTGGTGATTCCAGTTGTCCCAAGATATGCAGACAGCAGAATGAAGATTGGATTATGTCTTGAATGGAAGAGAGGAATTAATAAAATATTTATAATGGCAAGATATTGCAGGATATATATTTCAAGAGCTCTAGGAAGAATGAAATAAAGATAGAGGTCTGAAACCTGGAGGTACCTGGGAATTACTTGTAAGAATGTATCCTTCAAAATGCATAACACAGAATACATTAAATAAAAATAGAAAACTTGCTCATTTCTTCTTGCTTTACATCAATTTAATTTTGTGTAACATTACTTAATTTGCTGTAATTCTTACGCTTTTTAAGCACAATTTATGGGCTGCATAGATCTTCTTCTAGTCGTGCATTGCATCGTGACAGATACATTTAAATTTTTAATGTAAATTTATAGAAAGTTAATCTACAGTCTTAATTTTCAGAATTGCACATTCAAGAAAATAAGGGGGTTTTTTGTCTTTAATGTGTCACATAGATGTATACTGTATAAATGCCTTGTCACATTGCAGAGTAAATACAGATTTTTCTGTTGCTGTAGGAGTATACGTGAGTAGAAAAGACAGTGCATGCAGGAAGCAAGCACTCCACAACCCAGAGGAGCAAGTGGAGTCGTTGTACATTCTTTGATAGGATAAATTTACTTTGCTGTCTACCGTAGTCTGCCATTTTATATGCACTTTCTTAGGAATTTCTTTAGCAGAACCTGGAAAGACATTACAGAATTTGTGCTACATGTCTGCGCAACTGTGTGTAGCAAGAGAATCCTTTCAGCTAATGCAACATTACGTGTCTTAGCCATCTCTTTTAGTAGATGGATGATAGACTTGGACAGCTGAAGTTCCTTGCCCCTGGGCAACAGGACCAAAATCTCCAAGGCAAAAAACTTTGGGAATCTGTTGCTGAGTTGGGTAGCAAAAAGGGATGGAGTGGGACTGACAGCTTCAGAACCAGCCTAGTTCTCCACACCAGATGCCCAGTAGCTGACACCATACTGACACCATACAATGGAACCAGTGGGTTCCATTGGCACCCACTGACAGAGGTTTAAGAGCTGTCTTTTGAAAGTAACTTGTTTCACTAAGAGAATTTGCTATTCAGTTTGCATAAAATATTAGGATAATAATATTTTTAAATGCCAGAAAGAAACAAAAATGGAAAGTTTTGATTGAAATGTGCAATATTTATTCTTGGACTGTTGTTACCTAGATTTGTAAAATGTAAATTAAAAAACACCAACCTTCCATCCAGCTCTGAATGTTTGTGAATCTGTGCACATAATGGGATTGGCATACATTACGGACTGTAACACACTGAACAGCAATGAAGGATATGAAAAGAAAGACATTTTTCTATTGATAATATTAAAAAACTTGCTGTTAATACCTGCAGGTTTCTGGTGTGAAGAGTGACAAGTGTTTGGCTTTATTCTTGTAGCACTTTTTTCAGCTGATGGTTAAATCTGATGATTCAGTCGTTTTTGTAAAATAAGGTAGAACTCAGGTTTTATTCTTGGGAATGATTTCTACTGCTGCAGAATACTGATTTGAGTATTAACACAGCGGTACTGCTGAATATTGTCAGATGATCTCACTTATTTCCTAGTGCTATGCAGTGGTTATTTAAATATTATTATTATAGAATCTAGATATAAGTCACTGGAAAATTTGGAGACAGTTGAACATCAGCATAAACCCTCAAAGAAATCTGCTCTCCCGTGCAGTAATGTTCTGTGCTGGATTGCTGAACTTTAATGGATTTCCTTTCATTTTCAGGGGGAAGAAGCTGATGATGATGATATATACAACGTGCTCTCCACATTAAAGAGGTTAACTTCTTTTCACAAGTAGGTGATTTTTTTCCCTCAGAAATTCTGTCAGTGAGTATCAGTTGATGTTTAGTGCTAAGAAGTGAGAAAATATATGGCCTGAAATATGACATAGAGATTGCTGTATGATTAGTGGCATTTGTGCCATTATTTTTACAGATTTGATTTGTAAGTGGGATGCTGTCCCTTGCACTAAATGTTTTTACACCCATAAGCGTCTTACTGAAAGTCCTATTCCTCTGCATGACAGGCAGTCAGTGCACAAGGGGTGCTTCCTTATCACAATAAGTGAGAGGACCTTGCTTCTGCCACCTCTCTTACGCGAATTATTTTTACTGATTCAGTTTCTCTTTTCTTTCTGTGCTTAGTCTTCGTTTATCCTGAATTCTGCCTTGGATCGTTGTACAGAATGGATCTGAAATATCTCCTGTTTGTTTCCATTCAACAGGAGTCCCACAGAGATCATCAGATCATTACTAATTTCCATAGTGCAGCAGACTGACACATGTGCAAATTAGGTTTTCTGTCTCCCTGGTAACACATTGGAGCCACTTCTGCTTTTCCTGCGAGGACTGGTGAAACCTATAGTTCACATCCAAAAAAGAAGCACAAATCTTAAAGCTTTTCTGAGTCTCCCATATATATTTTTTTCCTTTTGGGTTCCAAATCTCTGGGGAGTTAATTCAGCCTGTAAAGAAAGCCATGTAGAATAACACACAAATAGGAGTTGGAGACATCTACCTTCACCCTCTAAAAACAGGAAAGAGAAAAGAATGGAAGCTGAAGATCAGCTCTGTATCATTTCTCAGCTGATTTGTTATTTGTGGTTATAGTTCAATGGGAATTTATAATTAATATCTGCTTGTATATAATGAAGTAATGAAATCTTTTCATCTCTCTACTGAATATAGCGTCCTTTGTGATTTCTTTGTGAAAGGAAACAATCATACAATCCAAGGCAATTTTTGCTAAATGTTTAGCTATGAGATTAGGATCTTCAATTCAAATCTTGTATTGAGCTTTCTCATCTCAAAACCAGCGGCTGTTGTCTGATATTGTCATTGTCTGTCACCAGTTGGGAGCCAAAAGAAATTAAATGAATGGAAGAAGCTGAAATTGCAGGCTGACAACTGATGGCTTTCCGATCTTATAAATATGCACTGATAAAGTTGTTGCTGAGGCTTTGGAAAGAAACAAATCCATCTCTTCTTCCAGTGAGAGAAACTCCTCTGTACCTTATCTGCGCTTGTGTTTGCTTGGTAGTTGCTGCTTGTCCATGTCTTAGGAAGAAGCAGCCCAGCAAGGTGAAAAGATGGGATTATCAGGAAAGCTTTCCAGACCAAAAAACTTCTATACTGAGATTGCCCAAACCTAAACTAATCCTTTTTCCAAGAAGGTTCACAGCACGCTTTTTAATTCATGTCTTTTCATAAAACAAGGATATCAGTATTGCAATACAAATGAAATTCATCATTACAGTGCTTCCTTCCAAGTTTTCAGAATGCAAGAACAAATCTTTTTGAGGTCTTCTGAGTAGAAGATCTGGATTATATACTTGGGCTGCTTTTTTTGCCAGGGTCTCACTGATACTTACAGAAATTTTTCTGTCCTTAACTACATGGAGGCAATTTTTCTGTACTGACTGATTCAGCTGAGCTTTCACGCATAGCACACCAGTGCTGTAGCAGTTTGTATACTGCAAAATATCAGCATTTCTTATGTAATTACTTCAGTTAATTCAATGTAAGATGTGTGACTCTCAAGCATCACCTCCATTAGGGTGTATGTGCCCTTTGATGCTGTCTTGTGTAGGAAATGTTTCACATTTAGAAATCAGGGTTGTTGGTATTACTGTCCAGTAGTCCTCAGATATGATTTTGAATTTGATTCCTTCCTGCCTCCACACTGGTTTCATAAGCCTGCAGTGGCTATAGTAACTCTCAAAAGTCTGTATAAGCATGATCAGTCAGGATGCTACCCAGGTAGATAAATTTATGGTCAGACCAGATCTTCTCTGCCTGTTATAAAAACCATTTGCTTAAGCGTTTTTCTAGTAGTTGGCCACTGCATCCTTCAGACTGAGTTACTCAGAAGTTTGTTATATCCAGTAGTAGAAATGATGATAAATAAAACCTCAGTAGAGAAATTAGACTGCATCTAGCACAGCTGTTCAAAGTCTGAGGTACAGCTTCTCTCACATTGTGCATCTTCATAAAGAGAAGCAGGTTTTTGGGTGGAGAGATCACCTCTGTGAAAAGGAAGTTTTCTAAGCTGCCTCTTGCCACGCTTTCAGAAACATTGTGGAACTGGTACCTTTACTTCATCTAACTACTTCCTGGCAGAAACATGCCCAGCAGCCAGTGCTATCTATAGGGATGGAAAGAAACCTTGGATGAAATGTTTTCTGTAATCCGTGAAGACACTGACACGGAGGGACAAAGGGAAAATTCTGTGTTGTGTGGTTTTTCATTCTGGAGCATTTGTGCCAATCTGTACCTCTCTGAAGAATTGTGTTGTGCCCAAGGTACCTTTATAACTATTGTTTTGATTGCTAAGTACTTCAGAAGAGACAAAGATGTGCCAGAATGTGCCTAAATTTAATGAGGCTCTTCGTTAAGGAAGTGTATGTGGAAAATGCCTATACAATATGTATGTAGTTAAAAAATTTCTGGTTTGGAAGCTGAAAAGCTCTTCCTGAGATCAGCTGTAAGGCCAGGCTCAGAGCACAGAGCCCAGGTGCCCCCCAGCTGCCAGGTCAGTGGGGCATGCCCCCCATGACGGCTGCCTGACATGGGGGACTCTAATATGAAAAGTTGGAAATGAGACAGTTTTTCCTTTCCTATTCCCTGTGGGATAATCTATGCTGATATCTTCCTCTGCACACCAAGGAGATTTTACTGCTTTAATTACAGCTCTGTAATTAAGGAGGTACAACTCTGCCTTATTAGCAACTCTTGTGATTTCCTGAAGCAGAAACTATGTGCTTAATATCACTAGGCAGAGGCAGAGGCAGTTCTGACAGCCTGTAATTTATCTATGAAACATTTTATTTTCATACTTTGGAGACCATCCAGATCCAAAGGTAGAGGCAGTATTTTTACATTCTTGTTTCCTTTTGTTTTTAAGTTTTCCTATTGTTCTGCGCATGGATTTGAGCTAGAAGTCAAGATGCACCTCAGCTTAATAATACAGCCGTCAGGCATAGTTCACTTGCTCTCAGCACAAGGCCATTAATGGTTTCTGTGAAACTTAATAAGTGAGGTTTTCCAGGGCTGACACACTCCGGACTGGAAGCATTTCATACTAGGCTTTCAGCAGGATGTGGGTATTTCCAGTCTCAAGTTCAGCCTTGCTCTGTTGCAGAACTAGAGAATTATCTTTTCTGGCTGAGCAGGTTAGTTAATTATTTAAATAAAGTGGGTGGCTCCAAAGCAGGGAAAACACAGAGGGGTGGGAAAAGTGAGTGTCTCTTGGTAATGGAGGTGCTGAGATGAAAAGGAGCCAGATGCAAGAGCCAGCTGTACCTAATTTACACTTGCCAAACTGAGTATTCCTTCTTCCAGGTGAGTTTTTAAATCACCATAAATAATCATGACAGTTCTGATTATTCTGAGGTGCCTCGGTCTTTTACAAACATACTATAAACTGTTTCAAATTATCTCAGTTTAATGCCACTGCAGAAAAAAGTGTAAAATTTTGTGAGAGAGAATTTTTGTCTTCAGGCAACCTGATGTTTTGTAATTTCTTCTGGATTTCATAGAATCATAAAATTACAGAATGGGTAGGAAGGGACCTTAAAGCACATCCAGTTCCCACTCCCTGCCACGGGCAGGGACACCTTCCACTAGAGCAGGGTGCTCCAAGCCCTGTCCAGCCTGGACTTGAACACTGCCAGGGATGGGGCAGCCACAGCTTCTCTGCGCCTCACCACCTTCACAGGAAAGAACTTCTGTCTAATGTCTCATCTCAGTCTCCCCTCTGTCTCTTTAAAGCCATTCTCCTGTGTTTTGCCACTACAGGCCCTTGTAAAAAGCCCCTCTCCAGGTTTCTTGTAGCCCCTTTAGGCACTGGAAGCTGCTCTAAGGTTTCCCTGGAGCCTTCTCCAGGCTCAACAACCCCAACTTTCAAGCCTGTGTCCATAGGAGAGGTGCTCCAACCCTCCAAGCAAGTTCATGGCCTTTCTCAGTTATGTATTTAAAAAAGCTGTATCACAAGCTGTTGATGTCTGTGAGGCTGTTGAACGTATGTTGCTAATCTCACTTGTATTCCTCTCAGTGGTGAATCAAGTTGGTACAACTGAAATGTGAAACAATGACTGGGGGGTGGCAACCACCTGTCTTGTGTTCATCATGCCATGCTGTCTTACTTTAGATATTTCAGGCTATTTAATATCTAGTGTTAATGTATATTGTTTTTCTCCAAATGATACAGCAGAAAAATCTGTAACTTGGTTCTATTCTAAAGCCATTTTTTAATTCAGTATATGTTGCTAGACTTTGGCCATTGTTTCTGCTGTTGTGCCCAGGAAAGTGCCTTCTGGATTTCTGTCAGTGTTTAGGACCAAAAAGGAATGATGATTTAGAGGCAATACTCAGGAGGAATTCATAGCTACACTTAAGTAACCTTTAAAGATATACGATATGCAGAGAATTTATCTCCTTCCTACAGAATTCCCATGTAGTAAAACGTTTTTCCTCAGTTATCCAAAAGTCTAACTTCTGCTTTTAGCATGGTGTGAACTAATTGTGCAGCTGCTTTGTCAGCAGGCTGGATTGTCACAGCTTTGCAAAAATATCAAAGCTCACTGAGCTGCCAGGTCAGACTGTATTCTTGCTGTCATGTGAAGTTTTGAGGAACACAACTAATCTCTCTTTGTTACCTCTCATTCTAGCGCGCATGATCTCACAAAATGGGATCTGTTCAGTAACTGCTACAGATTACTAAGAACTGGAATTGAACACGGAGCTATGCCAGAACAGGTACAGTGAGCAATATCTGCACTGCATCCTGTAGGGATTCAAAGTTCTAGAGAGTCTATTCATTGAGAAATTCAGAAGGTTAATTCACTAGACTGCAGTTATTAGGAAAGCCATGGAGTTTTGAATTAAATTTATACTGTAGTGAGGCCCTGATGAGGAGGTGAAAAATCTTAGAATATGAGATTTTTGAGCTACTTCCTCACCTTTCTCAACTGTGAAGTAAGGAATAACTAATGTTCCTTGCTGTGAAAAGCAATGCATAAATCATGATGTTTACACTGAAACCCAACATTTGTAAACCTTGTCTGCAATTTATTATTATCACAAGGTATTGGTGTGGAGTGAAGGTAATGGAAGTTTATGAAAACCAGGAACAAGAACATTTAGCAGGGATGCTGGCCAACCTTTCCAGAGGAGTTCTTAGAGTGGATACATCTTGGACTTTGTTTCTTCCCAGTTTGGTCTTAATCTCTAATGGATGAGCACAGGGGTCATTTCACATTTTCCCAGGATTCCAATTTAGACTGCAGAGTGCCTACTGCAGCATTTCAGCACATTTCAAGTTATAATTTGAGTTCAGTTAGAAGCCAGTTGTTAATTCTAAATCACTTCATTTAGGAAAAAAAAAAATCTCATGAAATGCCATAAGTTATTTTCTAAAATGGACCATGTGGAGGACATGTCACACCACGCCACATGAAAGTCATGGCTTTAAGCTCTGGGACCTTCTGCTCTCTCTGAGACTGCTACTCAGTGTTAGAATTGTGCTACCTGAAGAGAAGGAGCCAGAAGATAAAAACTGTACATGCAGCTACCAGGCATCTTCAGTTTCTGGGTTTGAGAGTGACGTGGCTCCCCAGATACTTCTGTAAGAAGTTAAGAAGAGTGTTCTGAAATCTGAACACTGAATCAGTGTTTTCTTCCCTCATTCCACTCAAAGAAGTTCACTGAAAAGGAATGATTTTTAGTCTTTAGTGATAACTTTTAAAAAAGGTACTTTGTGAAGTGATTAAAGCTGTTACAAACTTGATTTATTCTGCACAGAACCACTGACTGCTGGAAGCATCTTCAAGCCAAAAAGGTTTTGACATTTTTAGTGCCTAGTAGAGATTTGAAATTTTAAAGGTTTTTATGGGTTCCATAAGTACGAGTCTTCTCCATGAGACAATTCATATTTTCTCCCCCTTTTTTTTTTTTTTTTTTTAGCAATTGGGCTGTCAGTTGAACAATGGAACAAATTTTCAGACTGTTTTATATTTAGACAGATGCTTTTGATCTGGCATATGTAGATGTTGGGTTGTACTTCCAGCAGTCTGTGACATCACCTCTGGCTGTACTCTAATGCACAGTTTTCTGTTCCATTTCCCAGCATTTAGACAGTATATTTTTCACCTGTAGTAGGCTCATTTCTTATTGCACCAAACTAAGGAAAAATATCATTGAAACCAAAAAGTACTATTTAAGAACTGCTCTTATTTCTTCTCCCAAAAATACATGATGAAGTCTACAAACACTTTAGTGATACACTTGATATTTCCAGTGTGCTGTAATTCTTTGTATTCTGTCTGTTACAGATTGTTGTTCAGGCACTGCAGTGTTCCCATTACTCTATCCTCTGGCAGCTGGTGAAAATCACTGAAGGTTCCCCTTCCAAAGTAAGTAGACATTTGATCACACAGATTTTACTGAAGAAACACAACTTGCCTAAGAAGGCATTAGACTTCATTCTCTATAACTCCACCTGCTGTACTGTCATTTCATGTTGTGAAACATACAAAATGTTGGTGTTTTGATTATTCAATATTTCAGGGTATATTTACCATCATGCATATGTCTATAAAAGCTGTACAAACAGCTAAAGCTTGTCTTTGTCAGGGTTTTATACTAGCTGATTCTTAAATTTGTATTGCTGAAGATAAATGCACTTCATTGTGAGTACAGCAGTTTGCAGGAATGGATGGGTAACTATTGTTGGCAATACTTACCTGATAGTTGTAAGCAATACTGTTGGTCTGTACACCACAGATGGCGTAATATTTATCTGTGTTTACCTTGCTTACCTTTTATTTTCGTCTTTTACGGTGCTAAATAGGTCACTGGCAGATGATTACTAATAAAAAGTGAGTGCATGCAAGTGTAATGCAGTAAAAACAATATTACATGTAACTTATTTGTTATACTTTGCTTTTCCAGGACCTTTATCAATCTTTTATCAGTCAGGGCCAACATCCTGTCTTTTTAGGGCTTTTTCAAAAGTAATGCATCAAATGAAAACTATATGAAAGCTGAAGTAGTAAGCGTATTTCCCCATCAGCATCAAAAGGAAAAAAATACTATAGTAAAGTACTACTAAAATAAGCTTTTTATGCACATAAAATGATAAAAACACAATGTAAATTCTTTGAGTTGTTTCGAATACTGACATATATTCAGAGTTTTAAAAGCTACTAGAAAAAAAAATAATTGGTATTCTTTATTCTTGGCTTTCATTCTCATTTTCCCCTCTCAGCTTCTTTAGTTCATTTATCTTTAGCATGCTGGTAGTATATAATATTATATCCTGAATCCTTATAACTGAGAAAATGGAATATATCCCATTTGCTGGCCCCCTTGAGTAGCAGTGGACTCTTGATGCAAATGCCAAGAGACAGAACGTTTGGTAAGATTCTAATCTCCTTCCGCTGCATTTCTCCATTTTTTGGAACTAAATGCAGTAAATTGCTGCAGTATAACAGGTGGTGCAGAGTGATAGCTGTCAGCATTGCTGGAAGAAAGCTTCATTGTTCTCTTGTGTCTAAGCTACAGCAGAAGCAACATTCACTCCAAACTACAGCTAGTGGCTAATATATACAGCATCTTTCTGTATAGAACCTGGTCAGAAACTTTGCATTTTCATATCAAATATGGGTTGTTGTTTGCAATCTTACCATGATGGTCTAGTTAAACTGAAAAGGACCTTTATTTATTTCAGCAACTGTTCTAGCAGACAAGCTTAGTGCAATTGTGTGGCTTTGCCTACTTTTTCCAAATAGGATACATTTGTATGAGGCATTATTTCGTGTGATGAATGCGAATAGTCCTGATCTTTCATATATTTCTAATACTATTCTGATGTATATTAGTCATAATGATTCATAATGTAGTTCATAGGAATGGAAAGAACTATGAAAGCTCCACCAAGAATGCCCATTTGAAGTACACATCAATTCTGCTTCTGGAATCCTGAATGAAAATTATAATTCCTGTAACCTGGAGAGCTGTTATTAACTTAGTGTTTGGTGTTTCACCCCACCCCTTATAAAAGTAATGAGTGTTCTGCATGCTTAGTTCAAGAGTAGTCTGGATTAATGCCCTTTGGCTTTTCATACCTGGCCAGCAGCAACCGCAGCTGTGCTTGCCACAGAAATGGGTTAGAGAGAAATTTGCAAATGTGATGTGGTTGTAGCATTTTGTTCTGTGAGAGTTTTTTCTATCAAACTCTCCATTGTAGTTTTTTCACTGTGAAGATAAATCCCATCTGCACTATATCTGCCATTTAATCCATTAGGAGATCATTTTGTCCATGTTTGTTTTATAAGTCGTGATTTGGCCTATAAATTAGTAGGCATTAAAGAGGATCATATCTAAAGTACGATGTATGGGAAGACAAAAGCATTAACACTGGCATCTCAAAATGAAAAATAGGGAATTTCATGAGCAATTTTTAAATAGTCAAGCTTTATGAGGAACATTTCTGATGCAGTATTTTAATATGTAAGTCCATCCAGCTTTCTGGTGTGACATTGCTGTAGCTGTAAGGTTCTAAGGACAGAGGGGGGTGATGCTTTTTAGGCTGAAGTGGTATCTTTAGTAAACTAACAGATATAGCTGTAAAAATTAGAGAGGCTTTTGGACACACAAACATTTCAGGTTTGGAATAAAAGATTACAAAGAAAAATGCAAGCTGAGAGCAATTGCTTGGATTCTGCTTAAACACAGATCACATAAACTGTCTCTAAAAGAAAAGGAAAAGGTCATTGGTACCTGTAGGGCAATAGGGGCAAGGGAAGGTAAGACAGTAGGAGGGAAATAGGAGCTGGATAGTGGGGAAGAGAAGAAAAATAAAGTAACAAAAAGGCTAACTGGGGAAAGGGGAATTTATAATGTGTCATAAACCCCATCCTGAGGCCTTGTTTTTCTGCACCCCTTAGATTTATAATTTTTTGTTCCCAGGCTTGTGTTTAGAAGATGATTTTTTAGATTTATATTGAGCACCCAAGCTGAGAGATCGGAGATGGAGGGGTTGATTTGTAAGAAACGTCTGCTGCCAGCTGGGTCATGTGTGTGAGCTCAGGCTGGCTAACAGTAGCTGCTCTGTTTCCCCTAGCTAGTTACCATGTAGCCATTCAGTTCCTAAGTCCAATATTCAAGATTGTTCTGTTTCTGTGAGAGGAAGTATTTAGTTTGGTTGTAGTGAGCATATATTTGCAAGTTTTACATTTCTCAATTAGGTATGCTCTGCATCCATGAGGCGCACATTTTATTGCAGGGAGTTTGAAGCAGGATGTGTGCTTCTGGTAAGACTTCTTCGAAAATGAGCTCTGAGAAGAGTTCAGCATTGTTTAAGAATGTTGTGTGTTGGTTCTAGAGCAGAGTCACACATAACAACCACGGGTATACAGTTATTCTTTATCCTGGTGTTTCGATGGCTCTTCCAAAAATACAGCCTGTCTGCTGAGAGGATTGCCCTTGTTTGGAAACTGTCCTGGGCATTATGCCCAAGCCCAGGGCATATTTGTTGTTTTCTGAGAGGTACTTTATGTTACAGTATGTTTCAGACTCTGGCAGGGTCTCTAGGCTTTTTATGTGTGTTAGGGAAAAACTGGTTTAAATCAAATTAGGATGAAGTCAACTCATTGATTTATTAACAACATATAACTAACCTGCAGTCAGGGCAACACATCCTCAGGATAAGTATCAACTATACTGCAGGTAAACTAGAATACTGGACACTTTTATAATCATGGAACAATGCTAATGTATGCCTACAAATGTCAAACTGCTCTCCTGTAACTGTCCACAAGTTATGCTGATCCCCTCCCCAAGATACACGCAGCTTAGAGTTACACGTGCACACCCCAGCACTCGCAGGATATGTGGGGTACACTCCCATTGCCCTTCTTTCGGGGAGCGTGAGATGCCCTGCTTACACATGGCTGCTGCTGGACATGTGGGTGCTCCAGCTTCACGTGTACCCACACCCACAAAGCACTCCTCAGTCACATATACGTGTTTGAGGTGTGGGTTCCTGCACATCATACCCAAAACTGCAGTCACGTCACACCAGTCTGGCAGATGGATGCAGGTTGCTTATGGCTTCTAGCAGAGAGGATGTGCCACCAGGCCCAGGCAGTGATGGCAGTGGTGGGGTGTCTGACTTGGTTTAACTGCTGCTCTGTTCCAGCCCAAGGTTCCTCTCCATGATCACTTTTCATGCTGTTTTTATACTTCTTTACAAGATGACTTGTCTTTTTCTCAAAAGCTTCCTTGTAATCTCCAGGTTACTGTTTAATCTGGTAATTGTAAGCAAATTCATGTTAACTTTCCTCTTAGCATTATCAGTCTTTAGACAAACACCCCCTCAGAACAGGTAGGTGTTCAAAGGCACTATTGCACTCATGTTTTTATTATATCAACTGTTGTTTATCCAGGCTGTTAACAAGAGGATGCTCTGCAGATTCGCCCACACTGTGTAATATCATTTGTAGATTACAATTGTTATCATATATCTTAAAGAAGTGATTACAGCATATAAATGTTTCAAAGATGTTTTAGTAGAAAAGTGATAATTAGGGTTAGGAGCTCATTCTTGTTCCCACCATGGACTACTTAAATTTGAAGATATTATGCTGTGCTGTTCAGGAAAGGGCTATTTTAATCCTGGGTCACAGTGTGGCCTCATGGTTTTACTCTTAACAACCAAGAGGACATAAAATATTTTCATAGCAGTTTTTCTGCTGAAGCCAGCAGATCAGGCAGGACCTTGGCTGTGTGCCTGAGAGTGGTAAAAGACTTGAAAATCTAATTATTTTTTGTAGTTCCCATTTTCTCTTTTGAAAAATACCACTCTGTAGTAGTCTGGGGATTTCTCCAAATTCAGAAGAGTTCCAGATGGCTCAGTTGCTCTGTTCAGTCGGGCTTTCTTTTGCTGTCTGTAACTTCTCAGAATGAATCTTCATCATGCTATCAGGAGAGAGGATAATAAATAATGTGTACCTACATGTTATTCATTCATGTAAAATAGGAGCCATACTCATTCATTTTTTAACCTTCATATAGGATTTTTCATAGATTTTGGTTTTTCTGTTGAATTCATTAACATCTAAATGGAAGATAATTGTGATAGAAAGTAGGAAGTTATTAAAATGATTGTAATCCCACTGTTGAAAAATATAAATCAGATGGTTATGTTAGAGCGAACTGAGAAGCCTGACATCAATCCTAGGTAAAATGTTGGGCTGGCTGACTGAAAACACAGTTGGCACAAGGCTGAAGGGCAGAATGAACGTGGCCAAGAGATAAGACTGGAAGGAACAAATAAATCTGTTCTTGAGAAGATAGCGGTTTTGTCTGATAAGGAAAGCAGTTGAAATACCAGTTTCTGTAAGACACTAGGTACCACACTGTGTTTCAGGTGGATATGTGAATTTAATGTAATTGCTATTCAGTAGCTCAAAGCTGATCAATATATTAGAAAAAGCTGTAGGTTGGAAATCATCACCCAATGGGATAGCTCCTGATGCATTCCAGGAGAGATCCATTCTCTGATAAAATCTGGTAACTTTTACCAATCATCAAAGGAGGAAAAGTAAAGGCATTCAAAATGCAGGTTATATAGATCAGTTGGTAAACAAAATACAATTAAAAACCCAAAGAGGCATTGTAATGCTGCCAAATGGAAGGCTTATATCTGGGAACAAGGAGGCTGATCAGATTAAAAATTATTAGGAATAGGAAGGTGAGGTAGCTGATAGACCTTCAGTGTCTATATCAGAAAATCACACTCTATTGAACAGTATAAGAGAGTCAGAGATTTAGAAGCACTTTGAGGTGCTTTTGGATGCTTGCAGACCTGCCTTCTGTTGTGAACCAGTACAGGAAGAACATATGGACAACAAAAAGGCTTTCAGTAAACAAAGAGTAACAAGATCTTATAGTAGGAAGCAATAAGAAAAGCTAAAAGTAGAAATAAGACACATGAACTAAACAGCCAGTATAATTAGATGTTGGCATTTTTAGCAAGGAAAATGTTACATGTAGTAACATTTAATAGGTAAAATAAACCTGTTCAGGTTTTTTTTAGATATAGGTTGAATGTTGTTGTGCAGGGCACAGTGTCTCCTGTCTGAAAGCTGGTGGAGGTATCATGGAGAAAAGTATTTTGCTTTGAGTTGTTTTCACTAGTTTATTTTGTTACTCATTAAAAAAAAAACATAATTCATCAGGATACAGTATTAATTCACCAGATCGAAGTACACAGCTTTCCTATTGAGCCTGCCACTTCTGGCAGCCACATTTAAAATACGCATCAGTTGTCTCTGTATTCAAGGTGATCAAGAGCAGTCATTCATTTATCTTTTCCACTCACAAATCCCTTTTTCTCCAGATCAGGAATCCTCCTTTCTTCCTCTGTAACTCATCAGATTTCTGTGATTTCCCTTCATGTTTCCCATGTCTGTGGACAGTTAGGATTTTGCTTTTGTTGAACCTGGGACATTCATTGGTATTTTACATCTTTTGTTATATCTGAGTACAGGATTCTTTATAAAACACCAGCTGGGCTGACCTTGAGGTATTAAAACCTTTTGTTCTGAGTGTTGCATTTAGATTCAAGGTAAAATACAGACAATTTAACTAATGACTGTAATAATTATTGTTACTGATATTATTGTTATAGAATTACTTATAATGTATATTCTATTATTATTATTATTGTTGTTGTTGTTATTTATTACAGGGAAACTTTGGGTCATTCGTCTGAAAATTAGTGGCTTGGTTTACTCTGCTCTATAAGTAGAATATTTTCTCATGGCCTTTTTTGTTTGGCCAGTTTATAGGATTGAATGCATGAAATCATGACCATATTTTTATTTTTCCTGTTCCTTTTATTAATGTCCATGTATTATCCCTTTGTAATGTTTATTCTAGGATGACTTGTTGGTATTGAGGAAAACTGTGAAATCTTTTCTGGCTGTCTGCCAACAGTGTTTATCAAATGTCAACACTCCAGTCAAAGAACAGGTAAAGGAAATGTCTATCATGTGCTTTTAGAGAAGTGTGAATATTAAATTGTAACTCAGGATGTCACTATATCAAACTTAAAACTTAGGTCTAAATAAAACACATGCTCTGTAAGAAGAGCTGTGTTAAAAGCATCTTCAAAGCACAACTAATGTCAAGTTCATTTTTGATACAATGATTACCTAGATGCTTAGGCTCATGTTCAGCTCTCATAACTTTAGTCATCTAAATCACCTAACATAAAAGCCTGTTTCTTTAGACACTATTAATTGCTTGAAATAGGCACTTTCAAAGGATGAGACCTTAAATGGGCTGCATCTTCCTCTATGTATTTTGGGATATATTCCACCTGTTATCGACTAATAGGGAGTCTGGAGTGACTCCTTTCCTGCCAAAGGCAAATGCCTGAAGCCTCAATGGTATTTCATTGTTTTGTTATCCTAATAATTCAGTTAAATGCAGGGGTGAATACTAATTATTGCATCTCTTTCCCATTGTGGCTAATGGGAGAAAATTGAGGCTTCTAGCAGTACAGGTCATAGTACTGTATGTTTTCTAGCAGAAAAAAAGTTTATTCATTTTACAAAAATACTCTGAATAATGCCAAGAATGTGACACCCTCTAACACTGTGCAAAAAATGGTCACTTCACAAATAGCTGCATCTTCTGGAGAAATCAGAGTAAAGTATTTAAACAGTGTCTTCATTATAGAAATATAAATATCTGGAAGGGGTTTTAGAGTCTCATCAGTATGAGCATAATAGCTTAGGTTGCTGTCCTTCCCTCTTCCATATCTGACTGAAAACTGAAGTGCATGCATCTCCGTTGCATGTGTGTGCATGCACACATATGCCAGAAGTAAATATGTGAAATATGATTGCATAATAAGGTACCAGATTTTTTTATGGCTCAGTTTACTTATCCAGTTCTCTGGTTTACTTTTTTGGGAAGCCGTGCTTGCATGGAATGGGAAGCTTCTGCTCTATGTGTTTAGAAATTGAAATAAAAGAAATTAAATGGAAGGGCTTGTTGAAATAATTCAGTCTTTGAAAAGGAAATGGCTGGTTTGTTTGCTGAGATTTTATGGCTAGATGCTGATTTGTATCAAGTCTTTTGGCATCTTTTAGTTGTCTACAAATTGTGTTTCTATCAGACCTCCCAAGATTCCGCAAAGACTGTAAATAACTTGCCTGTGGATTTTGCCTGTGTTTTTTCTAAAAGATAATACTTCTTAAGACATCTCTAGTTTTTTGAAAGATAGCTCTCCTTGGCATTTACACATTCTGCAACTTGATCAATATAAATATAAAAGGCTCGTAGATGATACAAGGAAGAAGTTCTTTACTGTAAGGGTAGTAAGGCACTGCAATGGCTTGCCCAAGGAAGTTGTGAGTGCTCCATCCCTGGCAGTGTTCAAGGCCAGGTTGGACAGAGCCTTGTGTGACATGGTTTAGTGTGAGGTGTCCCTGCCCATGGCAGTTGGGTTGGAGTTAGAGGATCTTAAGGTCCTTTCCAACCCTAACTATTCTATGATCTTATGATTCTATAAGACTGTGGTCATGTATTTCTGTTGCCTTTATCAATTCCTCATTTAAAACTGTATTTCTTAATTTATATGGGACCAGTGCTTTTTGATGTCATGTCAGGTAATTTCTGCTACTTCTAACCTGTTGATATCTTTAGCTTATCTGTATTTTAGCATATTGTACAATTAAGTTAAATAATCTAGACCCCTAGAATTGGGGGTTTTATTGGTTTAATTTTAGATTAATAATATATTTGATAAAATTTTTCAGGCTGATCCATAACCTAAAGCAGAAATGTTGGTTTATAATATCAAATTTTATATTCTTAATTCTTCATTTGATCAAGTAGTCCTACTAGTCTGAAAACAGTAATTGGAGTTCACCACTTCTGTGGAATGAGACGGGGAGGTAAATAGCAGTAAACGTAACATGACCTGTATTTCTTCCTAGCAAGGAATATCCACTAACTCTGTAATTGGAGGGGGATGTTCAAAGCTACTTTCTAATACTCAGTCATTAAATGAGCTCAAGGCACTAAGCGTAGGTTTTTGATAAGAATGTATATGAATAAATCAATTAATAAATTTAGTAACACAAACCAGTTATGCTATTGTAATGTCTTTCTTCCCTATCAGGGCTTGCATTCTCAAAGGTTTCTGAGTACAGCACTGTCTTACTACTGTAACCACTAACATTTGCCAGAATTTCTTAACTGTAGTCATCTCTTTGTAGCTGCAGTCATGGCAAAGTCTCTTGTCTTGTGCTCCCCTGAGAGTGCCTCTTATTTGGATTCTTGGAAAATAAGTCAGTGACTGTTTCAGCCCACGTTCTAGCGAGTGGATGACCTCTGTATCCCTTTGGATAGCTCTGTAATGACTCACAAGTCTTGTCCAATCCTGTCTTTCTTAACATGTTTCCATTCCTTCAGTTACAGAGCAGTGATTTTTTGCAGTTCAGCTTCAAGAACGTGAGAGAATTCTATTTAACATAAATTAAGTTAGTTGACTAAATCTGTGCTTCTTACTGGGTTCTTCATGTGGCAGTTAATTTCCTTTTCCCTGTTAGGAATTCTGTTTGACAAGTTGGGATTTGGAGCAGCTAGGAAACAGGGCAAAGTACCTTCTGGCTATCACATGTCTCTGTGTACACCAGACTATGCAGTGTGACATTTGTCTGGCACTCCATAGATTGCTTCCATGTTCAGCCCTATTTAATTTATCAGTTTGCACAAACTGTATTTTGGAAAAGAAATTTGGCCATGCTGATATGTGGAACTGTTTGATCACAAAACCTCTGTGTTACATAGTGGGAAGATAGTGACCTGTTTGCAAAAAGGAAGTCTGAATGAAGTATGCAGCCAGTACATGAGGTTTTTACAGGTCCAGAAAACCACCAGGAATATAGTAGACATTAGGTGGAGAGGTAATTCTCATACATCATTTCTGATAATAACTCTTAGTTGAAAACCAGTTACAGAAAATAATGTTTCGTTATGTTTACTACCTCAGTGCAGGTAACACGACTCGCCAAAGCTGTGGTGCTGAGAACTGGAAGAAGTAAATTTCTCCGCAAAAGAACATCCGCTACTCTATGGGCTATGGGTCCATCCCTACCAGAGCTCTGGTAACTAGGAGTAGCTAGGAAGCTGTATTCCAATATTTTTGGGAAGATAATGAGTTTCAGTATACACCTCTGTAAGACATCTTTGTCCAGTTCATCCAGTATCAAATTCCTGTTCAGAGGTTCCATGAACTGTGAGAATGAAGATCTTGGGATCACTGTAGGAGAGGATCTGGTTCGAGACCATCTTAAGAACCTGAATGTGCACAAGTCCATGGGACCTGATGAAATTCATACACGATTCCAGAAGGAGCTGGTGAATGAAGTTGCTAAGCCACTGGCCATCATATTTGAAAAATCATGGCAGTCAGGTGAAGTTCCCGATGACTGGAAAAA
>JBCJKH010010613.1:0-10887 GCA_039877255.1 Loriculus beryllinus | reverse complement strand
ATGAAAGCTGGCTGTTTTCTGAATAAATTATTAACACAATACTGCTCCTGAAATTACTTTTGTCTACTTTAATGCCTTAACAACAATAACAAAAAAACAAACTCCAGAATTTGTTATCAGTTGCCATCCACTACACAATGTAACATATACATAAAAGGCACAGGCATTATTAGGCATCTGCCACTACCATTTATGAGAACTAAACCTGTCCACAATGTCTCATTAATTTCTGTTTTCAGCAAAGCTTGTGTCCTTTGTGCTATTTCTGTGCTTGATTGTCTGCAAAGAATCACGAACAAAGAACACTGATGCCTGGCATAGGCCAGGTTGACCTTTGTGGGACCTGACCGTTATTTCTTGTCTGACAGAATGTGGTACATGGAGAAATTATAACCAAAAATAGGCTGCTGAGATTTACAAAATTTCTGATTAAGTGAGAAACAAAGTTAGGGATCTAAACAGCTACTGAATTAAAGAATAATTAAGTGTTTGAGAGGGTGGAATAGAGAAAACAGGATGGAAAATGGCTAGGAGTACCTGAAGACAGGCAGGAATTTTTTAGGGAGCTGCAGATAAGTTCAAGCAGGTGTAGCCTGGCTTGGAATACCTAGTGGGTGATATAGTACCTTCTAGAGAGCAAAGTGATGAAACCCTAAGCTCTTGGGACTGGACTGGACAAAAATACCTGAAAAACTGATGCATTAGCAGAGATTCAGTGATGCATGCTAACAAACTTCAAATAGGTATATGATGTGAAAATCCTGATGAATCTAATAGCCCCAAGGAACTGAAAATGTAGATGATTAAGTCCTAAAAGAAAAAAAAAAAAAAAAAAAAAACAACCAACCAAAAAACCAAAACAAAACCTGTAAGAAATGTAAGGCAAAACTGTGGACTGGAACTAAAATGCATGGGATCACACAATGCTATATTTTGTTCAGTATTATGTTTTTAGATGCAGCCAAATCACTGACATTTCTGGGTTAAGATAAGAAGTCATTAGTCAGTCTGGTGTACAATTTGGGAGAGGGGTTCTTTTTCTGATATAAGGATTTTGTGTAGTGGTTTTATACTGAAAGATCAGATTAAATTCAGAAGTCACAATGCTGTATCTCTCCTATTCAGGCTAAGTTTGATGAAAAGGTTTAGAGGTTTGTTTGGTTGGATTTTTTTGTTTATTGTCTTATTGCAATGGTTATTGTGGTGCAGGAGTAAATGCAAAGATAAGTCCTTTCACTCAAATTGATAAATCTCAATTTTGGCCATTTTTTCTACTGGAAGCTCTGAATCAAAGCAGGTGATATTGTGCCCTGTAGATCCAAGGGAACCAGAAAATGCAGCTAACTATGAATTAGAGATTTTAGAACAAATCTAGGAGAATATGTCTCAGAAGGAAATGACTCTTGTTTTGCTGCCTTCAATCCTAAAGTTACAATGGTTCATATATTACATAAAACAATTGTATCTCTGAAATGCAAAGAAAAAGAAGCAAAGAAAAAAAAACATACACTGAATTTTTGGTGGGCATAGCCTTTTCAGGGAGAGCATCCTGTAGGGAAGCTTAGCATCATATTTTGTTCAGTAATCTAGGCAGCAGGAGAGCTGCAAATCAGGACAGAATGATGTTACCTTGTCAACTAAAGTTATTTAACTAGTTTTCTAGTGCTTCCCCGTAATGGAATGACTCTTTCGATGTCAACACTTAAATGTCCTGAAGATCAGTCAGTCTTCTTACCCAAGAAAACACTGCTGGGGCCCACATCATGTTTATCAAAATGTTTGTTTCATTTGGTCTCCAGTTTCTTGCTACATAGAAAAAAATTATTGAGGAAATGGTAATTAGTCTAAGTTTCATTTGTTTCTTTTATTTGTTTAAGTTCTTACTGCTTCAAAATACTCTGTTTATATGTATATATCATTAAATTGTTTGGTTTTCTTTGTTTGTAGCATGCTCCCATGTTGACTTCCTATATTAACCAGTAAAGCAATGATATAATTATGTCTAAGTATGAGCTCTTCAGAAATATTTCAGTGTAGAAATTTTTATATTGGCCATTAACACTCCTGGACTACATTGCAATGCTGCCACCAGTTTTGTGAATAGGCTTGGTTAAGTAATTTCATCGCTCTGCTTGTGTTTTTCCTTTTACAAAATGCAGTTAATGACTTTTGTCTCTTTTGCTGATGCAAAGTGCTTTGTTGAGCAAATTAATATACATACATACGCAGTAATAAAGGCTTGGCATTATCACAGCTGAGGGATTCAAGGTGAAAGTAAAATTTAGACTGCAAAAATTAATGTGGAAATGTGGCTAGTGACTTATTTAAACACATTTAGCAAAAATAAAAGATGCAAAAACGCTGACTGGGTTTTATTACCTGGGAATTTTAGCTGGGACCCTGGAGATCTCCAACAGGAATTCTTGCTTCTGAGAATAACTTAATTTTAGAAGTAATCACAATTTCCTCATCTTGATTTGTTTCATTCTTTAGATACATAAATGCATGCACAGCTATGAAAATTAATAAAAGTAACTGTCAGGAGTAGAGGGTACCAGTCACATCAACACACATTTTTTATTTGTTTTTTAATAATCCTTTAGAAAATCTCGGTTTATTTGGCCAATCCTGTGCATTTGTAAGGCTCATATACCACTTCTCACTGTAGCAAAACTGCAATATTATGGCACTGACACTTCCCATTAATTGTAATGAGGCAGCTGTATAAGCATTTTAGAAAATTTGTTCACTTTTGTGGGAACTTAGCTTAGCCTTCTTTACACTTTCATTTATTTAGCCAAGACAAAGAGTTTTTTGTAACTTCATTTTTAAATCTACCAACCCTTTTTCACTAAGTCAAGATTTCTTCATTTTAAATTTATCAGTTCCTAGGTTCCTGTTGATTTGATATATAACCAAATCAATGGTGTGTTTTCAGAAGTAAGTCCAGGGCATTTTATTTCACACTGTATTTTGTCTAGATGCTAGCTTTCCTCCCAGGTTATGTCAGTGTTTTGAGCAGATGATTTTAAGAGTGTCTTGAGCTTTCTAGTGCAGCAATTGTTGTGTTTTCTTTTTTTGATGATGCAGCATACCTCCAAAGGTTGTGAAACTGCCATTTAAAAAGGCATCAGCTATGTGTGCACCCTCAGGCACCAAAGACCTTTATGAAGACTCTGGTTGTTGTATGTCAGATAATATATCCAGAAAGAAAACAACATGAAAAGATTGCTTAAATGATCAGAAATGATTTGAGCATTGTTTCTGCTTAAAACAGAAATGATGAGTAGTGACATAACAGTAAGAATTTCTGAGCATTGAACTAGTAACAAGGCACACATCTCAGTTCCCCTCAAACAAAGCCTGTCAGGAAAACAAAGCAAGACAAAAACAAGCAGCACAGACTGGTCTTCTTTCTCCCAGTTTTGATCCTTTGCCAGCATAATAGTTGCATAATAGTTTGAATGAACTATTAGCATTTTAATTATTTAAAAGGTCATCAGTGTGAGGGAGAGCTATGCTAAAACCTAGAGAAAAAATTTGAAAACAACCAGATAAGACAGGAATAAACTGTAGGCCAACTTATAAAAGATAGGTGAAGTGGAGGACTGTACCTTATGGAAGAGTGTGTTTGAAGACCACTGCCCTTGGCTCATTCACCTACCTATGGCACTGAAGAACTGTATTGGATCTAACCATGTTTGGTGTCTCAGCATTCATATCTCCTTATTTTATAGAATATAACTTGGTTTTATTTTATCTATTCATCTGCTGAGCCATTGATTTATATACAGTTACTTTTGCTAATTTTAGAAGCTGTATGACAGGTGTTTTCTGAAATAGAATAATGACCCACAGTTTTGACTTGTGGGATAGCAAGTGCCACTTTTAATTGGAAAACAGGAGTTAGTTCAGAAACCAATGTATTTTATGCTTCTAACAAAATAAAAGAAATTAAAGAAAATAATTTGTGACTAAATGGGCTGGAACTAGTACTGGCACAAGGATGTTCAATAACTGTAGAGCTGAACTTCATATTGCTACAGCGTATGTGGCATTCCTGCTCTGAAACTAGGCTGTCTGCATGAATAAGATCATGTTTTATGATAAAAGTAATGCAGCCTGATACCCTAAAATACTTTAAGACTACAGAGAAACAGAAGTTTATGTAGCATTTGAAAGGGCTTGCTAAAGTCAATGCAAGCAAAGAAGCATAAAAAGCTACTTTAAAGTATCAGACAGAAATGTGTTATTACAGACACAGTTTCAGAGTAGTAGTTAAGTATGCATATCTGTGAGACTCCAGGATTTTCCTTTCTTAGCAATCCCTGAAAACTAAGTTTGAAAGTTCATTTGGTTTCCCCTTCAGATCCAAACACCAGATTGCATAAAACATACATGTTTTCTAAAGCTTTGGTATCCCTGTATTTTGGATAGTTCCAATAGACTGATTTAAGCAGCCAGTCTCAAGTTAAAATGATTCCTGGAGCAACTTCAGAAGTCTGAGTGTTCAATGTCATTGCTTCGGGTCTGCCCCATCTAACTGCCACAGCCACTTTCTGTTTTCGTTCAAGGACATGTTCCTGAAAAGGGCAATGGCTAGTGGAGAAATATTTCCCACAAGAAACAATAGCAGGGAGGATGAGTAGAAGGACTTGAAAATGAGCATTATTTAGATACTGAGAGAGAATATATATGACACAGAGAATGGGAAAGGCAGACAAGTGCAGGGTTATCAGCTGGAAGAAATGCTGGCTTCTGAGCAGCTGGCTTTTCAGAGAAGATCACTGGTTTGAAAGATCTCAGATGCTTCAGCTGTAACACTGAACATACAGTATGAATCTTCCATTATAAGCATTCATGGTGTCTCTAACTGCATGGTTGCATTTCCATAGTTGTCATAATCTTCTTCAGATGAATCCTGAGTAGTTAAGAGTGAAGGATAGAAAAAAAGCATAATAATTATGGTTAGTAGAGCACAGCATTAAACAATCAGTAACAAACTCTAAAACAACTGTGAAAGAGGGAGCTGGTAGGAGGATGCTGTTGCAATACAGTTACTTGTCTGTGCCACTCTCTCCAAATATATAAAAGCATATATAAAGCACTATTTTGCTATTGTACCAGCATTGCAGAAAACTAAGACTAACTGAAGAAAATAATTTCTCCATCCTTTTAAGTCATAGAACTAAACACAAGTAACTTTTGTAGTCTTTCCCTTTAGATTCTCCAGAATGATACACTCTTCCCTGGGTTTTTGTTTTGGAGAAGTATCTGGGTCCTCGCCTGACATAGGAGTCACTAAAGAACCTTTGCAATTGGCCTGGACACACAGATCCTACCAAGTCTTTTAAGGAGTGATTTGACTTTTCCAGGAGAGCATCTCAAGTGGGGGTTTAGTGGGAAGTAACCACAGCAGTTTCTTAAGAATTTTTTTGGGCATAGGAGTGAAAAGCAGTTTGGAGTGAGTGCCAGTATTGTAGGGAAACAAAGTGGTATCTGGTAAATGGAGAATAAGGAAAGCCTGCAAATGTCACTGAAATGGAAGTATGAGGAGTGAGGCATTGGAATTTGGGGGAGAATTTGAGAGATATAAATGGGAAATATGTTTCTTTGTTATATATATCTGGGCTGATGCTATGAGCATCCATAGCTAATACTCCAATAATTTGTATTGCCATTTAATTAAAAAAAAATTAATAGAAGGCCAGGGTGGTTTCACTCTTTCACTCTTACAGTTTCTCATTAAACATCCCATTGGAATCTACAGGAGGAGTACAGAGGTAGTTTTCTCCTTACAACTCATCTATGTCTTAATCCTTCTATCATAGACTACTGTAGCTAGTGGATTATGAATTTCTTTTTCAAGGTGAAGCTACCTTTCTTACAATGAAATTTTAAAATAGTCATGAACTCCTTCCATTTCCTCTCTGCTGAGCAATATTACACAGCTCAACAGGGTCAGGATGGTCATATCTTCCAGGCTGTAAGAGGAAGCTTGGTGTGCATAGATTTTCTGCCGCTGAAAATGAAAACCTTGCTACTATATCTAGACTGCAAAGCAGATGCTTTATGCAGCTTATCCCATACTCCCATACTCCCCAGCCTCCCATCAGTGCACAACAGAGGAGTGCCCACAGCTCCTTCCTAGCTGCTAAGTCCTCCCCTAGGGAAATCAGGACAAGGAAAACAGTGCACACCTGGGATTCTTCCTGATATGTGAACTGCATGCTACCAGCACATATTGCCCATCCCATGGGACAAACACAACAGGGAGAGAGGGCACCCTGCACTGTTGCTGTGCCCCTGTGGCTCTGTGGCTTTGGAAGATTTCAAACTTCTGCTGTTGCGGCTTTGCTATTTAAAGATGAACATGCACCTAGTGCCTGCATGCCTTGCCTGCCTTCCAGCTCAGTCTCTTGGCAGACTTGTATTGCAGGAACTTGATCTTGTTCAGCTGAAGCAAACCGTTCCAGCCCTTAGATCAGAAATCTCCTCTTATAACCTGTGATCAATGTCCTATGTATGCACAGAGCTGTGCATATACGTCCCTTGCCTACCAGTGCCTTTCTTTCCTGGAAGCTGCCCATCTCTGCCCAGTCAGGCACACAGCTCCTCTGTTTCCTTACATTTCAGCCTAATGTTACACAGAGACCAGGATAGTCTCCTCCATCTCGTAGCCCACCAGAACGAGATAATACATAAAGGGTAAGACATGCCTCCACCTTGGACCCATAACAAGATCTAGGGCATAGGAAGATATGGTCTGGCATAGGAAAACTTGCCTATTTGCAAAGTACCAAAGAAGAATGATGCCTGAGTTGGTTATGTGCCCCCTGCTTCCACTGCAGTGTTTTGCAATAAACATTTGTGTCAGAAAAATACTCTCTTCGCTAGTTTTTTCACTTAGTTTTTTAGACTTAAAAAAAGAACAGGAACATTTGGGTCTGTGGTTGCTCCTGATTGCCTCCACAAGCCCATAACTGAATTTTCACAGGAAAAGCAGCCAGGACTGGGAAAATGTATTTATTTCTTGAAATTTCTGTCAACACTTGAATTCCTGCTGCAGCATATATGAATTTCTCATGGGAAGAGAGATTAACTATTGTCTAGAAAAGTTGAGAAATGGAATATGCTGCACCAAAGGAGATGCTGAAAGATGGAATGGCATTGAGTAATTGCACATATGTTGTACTTTTTGCACTCACCAAGAAACATGCCTTGCGGACCTTCTATGTAATGGAGATAATTAGGAAGTAAGAAAATTAATGACTAATCAATTAACCTACACATTGTTATCAAAATGAATTACTTAGCCCAGAATCCAACTCAGTGCAGCAGCTGCTGTTAATAACTATTTCATGCTCAGCTTGCTGAAGACATGGGAGGGCTGCGACATTCAGTGGAGCCTCAGGAGCTTCGAGCACCTGAGGAGAGCAACGGCAAGGCCGAGAGCAGTGGGCTGTGTGATAGCTGCAGAGCTTGGGACATAGTGCTTGCTGCTAGGCCACCTGGCTTCCAAAGCACAGCACATCCCAGCCTAGCTCTGTTTTCTGCCTGTGAGTTAACTTTGATGGTGCAACATCAAGAAAAACACAGTCTTGTGGCACTAGTTTGATTCCCGAGTCCCCTAAAGATGCAAAATTGAGGACCTTTGGTTTTTATTCTGGTTTCTAAGCAACACTTTTGTCCGCAAAGCATCTCAGTACCTCACAGACTGTGAACGTCTGAGAGATAAAAATCTATTTTTAGCACAATTATAGATAACATAAAGTGAAAAACCAGAGGTTTGCTTGAGAACCACACAGGAAATTTAAGGGAGAAATCCAAATTTTCAGGACTGCAACACAGCTGTCCTAGCACAGAGCCCATTCTTCTCCTTAAAAGTTATATCTGGCTTATATATTTACAATCCACATTTTGGTGCAGTAAGAGCTAAAGCAACTAGTATAAAATGGAGATATTACAAGCTCTAGAAGGATTTTTTGTCATTGAGACACCAAGGTTCTGCTCCCAACTTAGCCATGAACTGGCTTTGAAGAGGGCTGGGAGACTGTTTTCTCCCTTTACAAGTAACTGTGATTTCAGTGGCATTTTGTTGTTTAATAATGCTTTGACTCTTACTGATGAAACATTATAAAGGATAGTACATTTGTTCAAAACTATTTTTAATTTTGTGGTTTTAGCATACAAGATATTCAGGAAGACACTTTTTTACATAATACTTAGAAACTTTTGATGTACAAGGCTTGAGACTCTGGAGAGAAGAATTTAAGACCACAAGTACATATGCAAGCGAGGGCCAAAACCACCATTGCTCATTTTTTGCTGTCCTAAGGGGTAGCTCCCTGTTTGTCCTGGCATGTGGCTGCTTGTAAATTTGGTAACAAAAAATGGCACAGAAAGGCCTATAATTCTGGTTTGGACTATTTTTCACCTTTCCCCTTGGTCACAATAATTTTCTTTGACTAGAAGAGCAGGCGATGACTTATGAAGTGCAAAGGAATAATACACTGTGCTGTCAGCCTTTTGGTCTGTCTGCCAGAGAGGAAAGTCAGCTTTTCTTTACCTTCAGCAAGTAAAGGAGCCTAGAAGTTTTTCCATCTACACAAGCACGCAGCCACCATATCCAGAGTAAGACAGAAAGAAATACAGAGCAATTTGACAGTTTCTCTCAACCACCTTAGTTTATTTTCCCTATTTTTCAGCTGTTTCAGGAGAATTTTCTTTCTCTTCTTATTCACAGGACTCCAGGGTGCTGTCACATATATCTCTGCGAATGATTCAGACCAGTAAGAGAAATTAAATGCGGAAAACTAAGCTTCTGGGAATACTTATGAGATGTGGTAGTGACTCTGCTTAGCTGACACCTCCTGCGTCGCTTGAAAGGGTGAGGAAGGGCTCTTGCTTCAAGGAGGCCATTGCTGGTAGCAGTGGAAGCAAACATACCCTTTCATATTTGGAATTTTATGTAATAATTAAGATTTTAAGAAACTTCTTCATTTCCACTCCCACAGTTTATTCCAAACTTTCACAAAAATGTAGCTGTGCAACCATAGTCAGAATTGAACTATTTCCATAAAGCATTTTTGTTTTGCCAAATTCCAGGGTCAGAAATGTGCCATCACAGTTCTCCCAGCCAGTTTTATTGCCCAGTGGCGTATGTCCGTGACATTTCTGTCCATAAGCGTTGCTGACATGGCCTGCCCGCAGCAGTGTAAAACATCAGAGGATTTCTGGCCTGTCTTCAATTCATAAACCTTTTGTTATACACCACTTGTCACTAGAGTTCAATTATTTTAGTCGGCTGTTAATATGTGATTTGTTTTCCCTCCTGTTTCACTGGTAGCTGGAGTGCCTAGTACAGAAGAGTTGCTTTCATCTCTGTCCTACAACCCTGTAGCTGCTCATTTTAGAAAAGAGTGGGGATATATTAACCATGGTGCCAGCTTTTAGATAGCTGTGCTTTGGCTCAGATTTTTTTTTGCAAGACAAGATTCATCACAAACCACTCTTAAAAGAAATCTTCAGGCATGAAAATTTGCTGCAACGCTGTTTAGCCTGTAGCCAGGAGAAGCTTACACTTTCACAGTCCTAATTTAATTTTGCTCTAACATGCTTATCCTTGTCTGGCTTTCTCAATAAGTTCTTAGCTGCTTCAAGTATGTAAAATTTTCTTCAGCAATGGACATAGGTTATCCTGGCCAATGAAGATGTTTCTAAAAAAGAGTACAGAACAAGGCTGCTATTGACATGAATATTTATCACCTATGGAAGTGGCTTGGCTAAAAATAAGAATGTGCCTGAATTTTCACCCAGGTGTTTTCATTGCAAGTACTTAATCCTGAACCTGCCTTCAGGCATACAGGAAGACCTGTTCGAGTCTGGCTCATTTGAGACCTGTATTTCCCATTTAATCTTGCAAAATCTCATTAATTTCTTTTATGCTGCTTTTTCATTTCCCCTTTATCTGAAAACTCTGAATCAATTTATGTTTCCTTATGTTTCACCATTCCACCTATATGTTCCTCCTTTAAAAGCTTTTCATATGATTGACAGCCTTCCTGTTGACCTCAGATGTGTACGTGGGTTTTTTTTTTTGTTGCTGTTGGGTAATTTAGGCTTTGAGAAAGATCTGAGTCTGCTGTCATCTGGTTTACTTACCTCAGATGAGCTACTTACTGATGAGCTGAAACACTAAAGAAGTGTTTAAATGACTTTAACTTCATCAAGAAGCCTGGAAGACTTTACATCTACACATACATACATCCTCTTCAGAATAAGAGAAAAAGAAATGTAGAGCAGTTTAACTGGTGTTTCATAAATAGTTACCTAAGCAAACAAATAAATGCTTGAGCCTATTGAAAGGATTTCTACTGAAGTTTCCAAAATCAAATACTTTAAAGAAACACCAGACCTGATGACAATCCAGCAAACCTCTGTATATAAGCTATGTCACAGTCCTCAATTGAATGTTGATACGTGCAATATAAGAACTGTACAATCCAAGGCCTCTGCTCTGCTCAGTGAATGGGTGGACCGTATTTAGGGTATTAGGTAGGAACATCTACTGAAAACAGCTCCTATCTGTAAGATGCCTGATGATATATGGCAGAACTTGGCATCTTTTGAGGGAGAATGGAAGTGCAACAACATGCTTGTGTAGCTTCAGTGCTCCCTTGGAAAGCTAGGGTCCTTCAGAGGTCCCAGATTCATAAGAACAAATCACACCAAACTTCCCACAACTGTCCGAAAACAAGAGCACAGATTCTCAGTACAGTCAATGGAGTGGGGTGGTGATTGACAACTGAGAAGCCAGATGTCTGAATGTCTGAATAATTCTCAGTATGTGCTTCTCACTTCCTGGGTGCACAAATTTAGCCTCTG